>RBNK01000118.1:0-39295 GCA_003990785.1 Endogone sp. FLAS-F59071 | reverse complement strand
TTTTATTAAAGCAAACCTAAGTATTATTAAAGCTCAAGAAGTTATAAATAGTCTATTCTAAAAATTTAAACTATTAAAAAGTAGTAAATCTAAAACTTTAAAAGTTATAAAAAAAAATTAAATTTTTATCATTTTTAATACTAGTATCTTCTTTTATAAAATTAAAATATTAGAAATATCTTTATCATAATATTCACTTATTTATTAAAGATCAATTTAAAGATATTACTTACCTAAGACTAACTTGAATAAAATATTTAATTTTAATAAAGTTTTTTATAAATATTGTTAAAATGATTTTATATATTTTTATAGAAAAATATATATTGTAATAGCTAACCTCCAATTTTATTAAGAAAATATTTCTAAACAGTTCATATTTGTAATAACTAATTCATATTTGCACCAGTTTGCCTTTATTTATATCTGTATAACTGTGATATATATTCACCCAATAGTATATTATTTGTGTAAAGTCTTAGTTTATATATTATCAGTTTATGTTTGTTAATAGATTCATGCCTAGAACATATTTAGTTTGCATACATTTTATTTTATTATTCTGAGATGTTCTGTTTATAGTTCTTAGTAAAATAGTTTGCAAACTAGTTAAAGTTTTACTGATTTATTTAAAAAAGTTCTTCCTAAGAAATATGATCTACATACTTATTAACTAAGTACAAATTAAAAGAATATATATCTAAGTTAGCTGCTAACAGATTTCATACTGAATTTTGTTCCTGAAATAAAAGCTACATATGAACTGCTCTTATAATAGTATCTACTAATATAATATTAAACTTCTTGGATTACATGGCTATAGCTATATTTGTTTTATAATCTCAGGCAACCATATTAGTTTTTTCACCAAGTGCTTTAGAATATATAGGAACATCAGTAATGTTGTACTACTCTAAGTATATAAGATGGTAAATATTTTTTTCATACTTGATCTTGAACAGTATTCAAACTTGAGCAAAGAGATATTTGTCTATGTCTTGCCACTTTTCGAAATTTTTGTCTACAAGATCATATAAAACAACTCAATCATATTATGGAGTTCTATAACTGTCAATTATAGTAAATTATTTGATGAAATATACCTAGTGATTACTTTATTTGGCAATATAGATCACAGACTCTAATAGATAGAGAAGTGTATACTGTAATCTATTTGGAATAAAAAAATTGTGTTTATTTTTAATATTTATAGTTCACAGATTGAATAAATAAACTAATAGACTTACTATTAGACTTACTAGTAAATTTGAAAGTTTTGGGAGGTTTTTTCTATTTATATGATAACAATGTCCTTCTCCAATAAACCCAAGATTATAAAAAAGATTTAAATAGCAAGTTCAAGGTTACCTATATTGAATATTTTTGAAGCCTTATCAATGTGAATTTTAGAAATTGCATCATTTAGATATTGGTAATTTTCAATGATCGGAGGCCTAATATCTATGGACTTATTATTACTAGTCAATATTTGGTCAAGCTTATCTTCAAGTACCATTCTATATTCTACAAATTTGACCACTTAGAGGAGAGGGTCTTGCTTGTTTATTTGCTGATATAGTGTTTTAACTTTAATGTGATATTGGTGTTTAGTTATTTCTATATCAGAATTATCTGATATACTAAATCTTCTAGTTGACTCTAAAATATACTGAAGCAAATATAACTTTGGGAAGTTTAGAGAACTTGGCAATATCTCTACAAACAGTTCTTTCAAGTTATTAAACTGAGATAATAGTACATCTTGATCTACGAGTATTTTTTTAGTCTGAATCAGTGTAGAGATATTGTAAGGATGAGACTCTGGGATTGGCAAAATATGAAAGATTGAAGGGCTTAATTGGGAACTAGTAGCTGGGCTAAGTTCTATATATATAGGGGATTGAAGAGTGTATAAGGTAAAATATAGGGGAATAATACTAGAAATTCAAAGAGTTATATATGTCTTATGAGATGCAAAGAATGGTAAGTCCTTAGATGTATATCAACAATCAAGTTAATCTGTCAATGTCTAAAAGCAATGTATCTCAATGTATCTCGGCTTGAAAATCACTAAGCAAATACTTTCTTCACTAGTTTCATTTGGGTCTTAGACTTTGTATTTGGGCTCAAGCTTAGGCAAAGATTTAGTGAATGAAAATAAAGAGAGTATTTATACAAAACTTGAGAGATAGTACTGAATATAATAGTAATATATCAAAAATTGCTAAGGAATTATAGATTAAGATCTTCATAGACAAATTGGACTATGATTTCTGAAATTGAGGTAAAATCGCTGATTGCATAGTAGTCAATAACAGCCTGGTAGTCAGTAATAGCCTGATAGTCGGTAATAGCCTGGTAGTTAGTAACAGCCTATATCACATTGAGGTTACCCTTATAGTCAGTATAATTGCTAATTTCATAAGAGTTAGAAGACATGGTAGCAGTCTGAATTGTTTGTAGCATAGCAACATCCTTAGGGCTTTTGGGAGTGGTTACATTATTTTTAAGAGCTAGAGATATATTGTTGGGAACTTGGAGGACATCATCATCAAATTCAGAGGCTTCAAATATTAGATTATTAGGGACTATAGTGTTGAAGTCAAGGGCTATGACTTTTAAGTTAGTGGGATCATCAAGGCTGTTGAGTTTAAACATCTCGAAATCATTGAATACATAGTCTTCATTGGTGGTAGCATCATCTTCTGGGGACAAGAGTTCCTCATTGTGGTTATGAACTGCTGGTTCTGGGTTGAATTCCTCCAAAAGGGTGTCGAGAACAGCCAAGCACTGACTGGTCTTCATTTGGCTCCAGTGCTTAAAGCTTAGTCTTCCTAAATGCAGTACCACTGTTGGCCAGTACTTGAATACTTGATATGTTCTTGATCTAAGTCTCTTTTTATTCTTATTAAGACTGAGGTTCATTAGTTCTAGAGCATCCATAGTTATGTCTAATACATATCTTAATTGGTAATAGGACTTGAAGTAGAACATATTCTGTATTCTTTCAAAGTGTTCCATATTGTTGCATGTAATGTCCACTATGTCTAAGAGATCTTCAGTATAATCAACCTTGATGGGGGCCCATAGTTCTATGTCTCGATATAGGAGTACTTGCTAAATTATATTGGTTATATCAGATATATCCAGAGGAAGTGGTTGGGTCCTCCTTGCATTGTTCTCCCTGGTGTATGGTCCTGGTCTCTCATTAGTGGAATTCCTTATAGGCAGCATTGTCTTGATGTAGGATATTCAATGGTGGTTACTGAGGTTAAAATATATATCTCCTCTCAACATAGAAATACTATTTGATAAAATATGCAAGATATTTAGTAATCTCAGATAATGGTAAAAGGTCTCTTATACATAGGATAAAAATCTATAAAATAGATAAAATATTAGTAATATATTTACAAACTTTTTAACCAATTTCTAGAATAATAATAAATATATCTTCATTAATTATTGGTATTCAGCTGCTGTTATCTGAGATAAATAAGAAATTCCCTTACTGAATTTTCTAAGTCTAGAATATCTTGAAATAAAACAGATACAAAGATCTAGTTCAAGTATTAATTGATTTGCTGTATGTGAACTATAACTTCATCTAATAATTTCTAAAGTTAAATTGACAAGATGTTCCCAGATATCTTTTTTAATTTGATGAAGTATATTAGGCATAATTGTAGAGTAAATATTTGTAAAGAGCAGTTTCTACAAAACATTCTAGATGAATTAATTAAATGAAAATAAGATTCATGAATAGAAATGTTCAGAGTAAATTTCATTTCTAACCATACTTAAATATATATACTTTTTTCTCTTTTAGCCTATATTTCTGCAGAAGTTTCTCAGCCTTTTAGTTATTATCCTTTGAAATACTCTTGGATGTACTTGTGATTGTTTTTTTTTATTTTAGTAACTGTTTGCAAGTAGTATTTCTTATCAAGATAAGAAAATTTATTCTTAGGAGCTATATACACTAGGTAGGTATAGTTTATATAAACTAGGTATATCAAACATACTTCTGGATAGTTAGCTATAAATGATATAACTACTAGATAATAATTACAAAGTCTACTGTCTGGTCTGTATATAATAATACCACTAAAAATTTATTTATATTTGATAATTAATGATAAATTTTATTGAAGAAAAACAAAATTAAAGTTTGCAAACTGAAAACTTATCTCTTTTCTACTTCAATAAGGCCTTCAAGAACCCATACTATATATGTATAATATAGAATTACCTTTGCTTTACAAAAAATCTCCATCTTAGTCTTCTTTAATATTCTCTCAAAGACTGGAAAATATACAATTACCAGAAATGTATTTCAGGAATATGTTTGCCAAATACATTTTGGTATGTTGCTAATCGACATATATAATAGGTATATTTTGGTATGTCTAAGTAGATTGCAATGTGTCTAGTTTATTCCAAGTAATACTAGGACTATAGTTATACAAGTAGGAAGTTTAATCTGCAAACTATAAAAGGAAAAAGTAACTTAATAATAATCTATAGATAATTAATTATTATTTATGAACTGAAAAGATGAAGTACAAATATTATTTATTATCTGAGTCTCTTACCAAAAATTACTCTAATAAATCTCTAAGTATTAACAAGTTCCCAAACTAAAGTATTTCTTTGCTTTGAAAACTATATCATTCTTGAAAGAAGAATTTGATATTAATTTTTGTATTATAGCAAAAGGATCCTGAAAAAATAACTCCTGTGGCCTAGTTCAAGTCTTAGACTTATTTATAATAGTGAAAACTTTGCTGTAAAAGAGCTAAATAAATAGTAGAATATAAGTATTAATTGTAAGCTATACTTATATATATAAAAAGATTTGGAGTATATATACCATTTCTTATTTTGCTGCCATGTTTAATAGTTCTATTATTTCTCTGGAGTTTGTAAATTGGATAGGGCTATCTACTATTAAAATTCATTCATTTGCAAAAGTATCAAGTAGACTATCTACAGTTATTTAGAATATATTCTTATTTTAGAATAATAGCTCTATAAGCCAAATTTCACCTTTATGCTTCTAGAGATATAGAGGATTATTCACATCAGACTCAGGTACCTATTGGAGTTTTTCCATAAACTCATTGTGTCATATATATACTTCTTCACTATTAAAAACTATACCACCAGTCAGTTCATAGATAATATAATCAGTTGGTTCATTGTTAGTTATTGGTTTGTAAATAATAAAATCAGTTATGGTTAGCTCACTATCAACAGTAGTTAGTTCATTGTCAATGATAGTTGATTTGTAGATAATATTAGTTGCAGTTAGCTTGCTGTCAATAGTAGTTAATTTATAGATGACATCAGTTGCAGTTGATTCACTGTCAATGACTAGTCATATATGTTTAATCTGAATATCTAGAGTATATAGACTTAATAGTTGCTTATGTACTAGTGTAGTGTGGTTAGCAGGTGGTAATGACTGAAAATTATAGTTTTAGTATCTTGTTTTATCAATGTAGACTATTATAAAATCCTTAAAGTTTTGATAAACTGAAATGTCCTTGTTCATAGAAGGTTTGGCTTTTTGATTTTTAGATGAATATCAAGTATGGATATTATATTTTTCATGGGTATATTGAGCAAGGCTCGAGGTGGATTTGAATCTCTAATTGCAAAAGATACAAAAAAGCTTCATATTAATTACAAAGTTTAGGAAATAAACACTATGAGTGAAGATGTTATTTGGCAAAATATCATAATATTCATGTTTTATTTGCTAAATGCAAAAGATTAAATAGGAGTGTTTATGTATATATTTCAAAAAGGTAAGGATGTAAATATAGTTATTTTATATTCATAAGGTTGAACTAGAGGTTTCTAAGAAATGAAAATAAGATTTACAAATATCTAAAATGTTGCAAACACCCAAAATGGAGCATGACAGAGCATGATGCCTTGAATTTTGATTAGCTCAGTCAAAATCAAATGGTATATTTGTTTTTACATATCTCTTTATCATGTTCATTTGTCAAACTTTTTTATTTATTAAACTTTCTTATTTATTAAGCTTTCTTATTCTGTAAAATATTTTCTATAATATCTTTTTATCTGCCAACTTCACTGAACTAGCCAAACTTTCAGCAATAATCTTAGATATAAAAAGGCATTATTTTTCCTATTATTTTATAATAAAAAAAATAAAAAAATAAAAAAAAATCTAAAAAATAAAAACAAAAAAAAAACTATCTAAAAACAAAATTCTCTATAAGCTTCTCTAGTACTCTATTAAAAGGATACCAATATCTCAATAGTCAGAACCAGGGCTGGAAAATCTATGCTGAAGTCTATAAATGAGTTTGTATCAAAGTCCATAAACAAGTCTACACCAAAGTCTATGAACAAGTCTATACTGAAGTCTATGAACAAGTTTGCACTAAAATCCATGAATGAAGCCAGGCTCTCAGAAAACATATCCAAGACCCAAGATGAAGAAGTCTCTAAAGACTGTAGCAGTACCTTGAAGGTATTGAGTGTTGAAGTTTTGATCTTCGAATGTGTATTTTGGGGGTAAAGAGCGCACTGGCTCATGAAGCCAAATATGCGTGTATTTATTAATGCTAATATATGATTGGTCGATACAAATAAAGATTATCTAAGCCACAATTGAGTAACGTACAATCGATCATTGATGGGAGAGAGAGAGATATAATAAGCTAATAATTTCAACACTCCCCCTGCTTGACATATCTCGATAAAAAAAAAATAAAATAAAATAAAATAAAATGTTCAACTGTACATCATGAATGGCATCCATGAAGTACATTTACTGCAAATAACTATATGTAAAATACTACTTGAGTAATAAGAATAATATAATAAAGAAAATAAAAGTTTTTTTTTTTAAAAAAAGATTAGTTATATAAGCCCATTTTTGTGATCAACATTTCAAGTCTGGGTCGTGCAAGTGGCTTGGTTAATGCATCAGCGATCATTTCATCTGTCGCCATGTAAACAATATCTATCACCTTTGATTTAACTTTCTCTCAAATAAAGTGGTGCTGAATGTCAATATGCTTTGATTGAGCATGATTAATTGGGTTTTTGGTGAGGGCAATTGCTGATTGGTTGTCTTCAAATAAGGTTGTCGCACAATTCTGTAAATATCCTAGCTCATCCAATAGGGTGCATAGCCAAATGGCTTCTTTCATCGCATGTGCTAATGCCATATATTCTGCTTCAGTTGTTGATAGAGCAATGGTTGGTTGGCACTTGCTTGACCAGCTGATAGCTCCCCCTGATAGGTTGAAAATATAGCTCGTGGTTGATCGTCATATATTAATGTCTCCTCCCCAGTTAGCATCACTGAAACCGATCAGTCTTAGATCCTGATTGCATCTAAGGCACAGCTTATCATTAGCTGTTCCTTTAATATATCTTAATAATCATTTGAGGGCATGGTGATGTTCTTGCATTGGATTGGCTGAAAATTGACTGATGATACTAATAGCAGCAGCTAGATCAGATCTCATCCCGATCATCAGATACATTATGCTACTGATCATTTGTCTGAATAGATTTTGGTCTGCAGATTTTTCCCCTTTAGCTTTGAGTTGAATGGATGGATCAAGGGGTGTACTGATTGGCTTGGCATTCGTCATGTTAAACCTTATAATGATTTAATTGGCAAAGTGACTTTGATCAATTGTGATTGTATGTATTTTTCAATCGTACATGACTCGAATACCCAGAAAATATTTAATTTCACCACAATCCATCATATCAAATGCGTTGCTAAGCTCCATCTTAAATTTGTTCATTGTTTCTATAGAATCAGCCAGAATTAGTAGATCGTCGACATATATAGCAATAATTATCAGCGATTGATCATCTTGTCTTCTTCTTAGATAAATGCTATGATCTGATTGTAGTTTTGTAAAATTTGATTGGCTGAGGTAGTTGTCGATCTTCTGATTCCACATACGAGGTGATTGCTTTAGTCTATACAATGATCGATTGAGCTTACACACAGCTCTCAGTGATAGCTCCGATTGGTCAATTCCTTCAGGTACCATCATGTAGATCTCCTCATCAAGATCGCCATTCAGGAACGCAGTTTTTACATCTATTTGGTGAATTTCTAAGTTTAGGACTACACCAATCAATAAAAGTACTCTGATTGATGTGAATTTTGCTATGGGAGCAAATGTTTCATTGTAATCAATTCCTTGCTATTGTAAATATCCCTTGGCAACTAATCTTGCCTTGTACCTAGCAACCATTCCATCAGTGTTGAGCTTCTTTTTAAATACCCATCTACATCCAATCAGCTTGCATCTTACAGGTACCTCAGGTACAATTGTCCACATATCATTATTCTTAAGTGATTTAAGCTCTTGATTGATCACTTCCTGCCAAAGCTTTGCATCAGGCAGGGAAATTGCTTCCTTGTAGGTCATTGGATCATTGGTCGATTCAATTAAATTAGCTTCTGATATACAATCTTGCTAAATTTGTAGGGCTTTAGTGTCTATCAATTGTTCGATTGGCTCCCAGATGTTGTCATCATCATTGTCATAGCCTAGCCATTTTACCAGATATTGCCTTTTTTCATCAATCTTGCGTTCTTTAATGATCGCTTCAATGACATATTCTTGATCTTCTAGGTTGATGATTGTTGGGGATTTTAATATAATAGATTCATTAAATGTGACGTTACGGCTGATCTCTATCTTCCTATTGGTTGGATCCTAGAGCCTATATGCCTTCTTTTCGTCATGATAGCCAATCATTTTAAGCTTTTTAGATCGGGGTGCCAGTTTCAACCATTTTTCTTTGTGAATATACATATATGCGTCAGCCCATATGATATGTAAGTTACTGATATCAGACTTGTGACTATGCCATAATTCAAATAGTGAAGCACTCTCCTTATTGGCTCGCATTGGTAATCAGTTGTGTAAATATATAGCACTTATGGCAAGTTCAGCCCAAAGTTCGTCAGGTATGTCGGCAGTGATTTTAATAGCCCAGATCGACTCTATTAATGTCCAGTTATATCGTTCGGTGACACTGTTTTGTTGCAGTATATCTGGCATCATCATTTCATAATAGATTCTATTTTTGATTAAAAATTCGCATATCTCAGTGTTTACATACTCTCCCCCTCCATCGGACCAGAGAATTTTCAGTTTTCAGCCTGATTGCATTTCGGTGAACACCTTGAATGCCCAGAATCGATCAAATGTATCACTTTTATTGTCAATAAAATATGTTGTGATGTAGCGAGTGGTGTCATCGATGAATGTTAATATATATTTTGCTCCATTGACTGATAGCATAGGCATTGGCCCACACAGATCTGAGTGCACCCTTCCGATAGGCTCCATCGATCGATTTTTCGCATGTCCAAAAGGCTTGTGGTGTGACTTTGTGTGTTTACACCCAGCACATATTTCGATTTGTGCAGTCGACAGCTATACATCTCTGAGCCCTGTGACAAATTTGTTGATTGATTGCAGAGTATTTCGGCCCGGATAGCCCAGCCAATGATGCCATAATGTATAGTCATCAATCTTGGAATCAGCGATGTTTGCTTCTAGCTCTAGTGATGTCAATAAATGAAATAGGTCGCCATTGGCTTGTCTGATTTTGATTTCCTCATGATCCATACTGATTTTAATTACTGATCTATTACTTTTGAAGGTTATGTCATTTCCATCATGTTTCAACACCCACACAGATATTAAATTTCTAGTAATTTCTGGTACATATAAAATGTCTCATAATTTCAGCTTGTCGTCAAGCTCAATTGTCCCAATGTGCATGGTGCATAGCTTCTCGTTCCCTATATATATAACCAAGCCATTGTGCTCAGCCACTATCTCAAAAATCTCCCATTAGTTAAACATATGTTGCATAGTGCCTGAATCGATGATAGTGCCAATCACCAGATTTACTTCAGCTCTCGGTTTAGCCTTTTCTTTTTCTGTTTTTACCCAATTATTGAATTTGTTGCATTGGAATATTCCATGTTCTCCCTTACAGATATAACATTTCTGAGGATATCTCCAAAAATTCCCACCTCGATGGGCTCTGCAATCACTGCCTCGGTCGCCTTTGTCATTATGATAACCTTCTCGATTGTTTCCATTATCGTTGTTATAGCTTCGGCCTTATCTGGTGCTTCCACCTCAGTTGTTGCGACCACCGCCTCAGTAGCTGCCTTGGTCTGTTATGTGGGTTTCGTCATGCCTCTGCTTACTATTCGGGTCGAACCTGATGCATGCGAGTTGTAAAGCCTCTAGTGTTGTCGGCATATTCTTCTGTGCAAGTATTAATTCCTGGTATCTGGGGCTTAGACCCTGGAGATATTGCGGTATAGCTTCTGTGTCAGTCATGTCTTCAATTTGTGCCATAATTCGGTTGAACATGTTATTATAATCTTCAATCGATCTCTTTTACTTCATTATCGCAAGCTTATCATGCATTCGTAACAATTGTTCCATTGGTGCATATTTTTGTGTCATAGCCTCTTTAAGCTCATTCTACGAATCAAATTCTCCCAATGTATTCACGTGCCTCCATAGCCATATTCTAGCATTGCCTGTAATTTTACTGATTGCTGCGTTGACTTCCTCCTTTTGTACTGATAGATCGGTGCTGGTGATAAATTGCTCTATAGTATCAAAGTAATCAAACAATCTGGGTATACCTTCTGACCCATTGAATTTGTTGATCAATCTCAGGTACTCCTTTGCCAGATCGTTAAGCTTTGTTGATGTTGTTGGTGATGGTGATTGTATTTGTATTTGTAGCATGTTGCCTTCTGTAGCTGCATTCTGATTGGTTGGCGTGCTGGGTGATGCATTTGTTTTATCAATTTTTGCCATCAATTCGCCCAATAGGGTTGCCAGCATGTCTAATTTATCTTTCTGATTTCTGATCATTGTAGCTATCTGTTCCTATCGATCAAGGCTGAATCCTATATTGCTCTGATGGTTGCCATCCAATCCTTCATCATCATCAAGGGTTTGATATCTGTTGTCTGTTTTTGATTTAGACTGCAATCTTATCAATCTTGTTACTGATGATGATATATATAGATTATCCATTTTATTATGTCACGTTATTGAATGCTATGTTATTACATATTGTTTATCACATTGCTTTATCACAGTATCGTTTGTTGCATTGTTTATTACATTGTTTGATGCATTATTTACAATGTTAAATAAATGCTTACTGTAATCGCAGTTGTAATTGCTATGATTGCATAGATCTCAGATTGTCGAGCTGCAATTTGAGTGGCTCGGAGCTCATAACCTGTTGAAGTTTTGATCTTTAAATGTGTATTTTGGGGGTAAAGAGCACACTGGCTTATGAAGCCAAATATGCATATATTTATTAATGCTAATATATGATTAGTTGATACAAACAAAGATCATCTAAGCCACAATTGAGTGATGTACAATTGATTATTGATGGGAGAGAGAGAGATATAATAAGCTAATAATTTTAACATTGAGAACTCTAACAGGTGCAAAATAACTAAATAGTTATAAAAATACAAAATTGTTAAAGAAGTTTCTGATAAAGACCATGGCAGCACTTTGAACAAACTCCAATGATCTTATAGAGGTGTTGGGGACTCTGATAGATGTAAAACAATCAAATGCCCATAAAACTGCAAAATCTTTAACAAGGATGAGAACAGAGATAGCTAAGATAAAGTCTCTAAGGAAGATTATAACACATTGAATAAATGCCAACAATCCTACAGTATTGTTAGGGACTCTGAAAAGCATAAAACAACCAAATATCTATGGCACTGCAAAATCATCAATGAGGATGGAGATAAGCTAAATTTAGCCAAATGCCAAAGATGTTAGGAAGTCTCTGACGAAGATGGTAGGAACAATCATCAATGATGGGACAAAGGCTCTAGGAATGACAAATGCTAACAATGGCACTATGAACCCTCTAGGGATAGACACAAATACCAAATCAGGTGCAATTCATCCAGCAATTACTTGAACAATACTTTATCAAATGGCAATAATAATGCAGAGAGCAAGAGTGACAGCAGTGAGAGCAAAAGCAAGAGTAAGAACAGGGGCAATAGCAATACAAATATGTGACAACATAGCCAGCCTGAAAAGAGAAATATATCTAGGCCTATGAATATATACTTGAACAAGAGCACTAGAACTACTACTAGTTTGAACAAGAATGCAAACACATCTAAGCCCATGAACAAGAAATCCGATAGCAGCAATTTTGTACCAACTCTTAAGATTAGCAAGAAAGAAATAAAATTGCTTTTGATAGAAGTTATAAAGCAAATTTTAAAGAAAGCTAAATTGAAAAGAAAAAAAAAACATATATTGTGTTGTGTTACTTATTAATTATATATACAATTTGTTTTTATTAATAATTTGTATATATCTAATAATTCCAAACTTATTTTTATATTATTAGTTTAAGTTTACCAGTTGGCAAACTCTGCACAAACTATAAGATTTCTGATGCGAAATGGAGAACTATCATATAAAAACTTATTTAACATCTTTTCTTCAAAGATTAGTTCTCTAATTGTAATAATAAAAATGATGACATTATTATAAAAATTCTAGAGGATTTTGATCTTTACAAGAATGATGAATATGGTAAGATTTATACTATAGTAATTTGATTTGTTATTAATAGTTCCAATAATTCCCTTTCTAGTTTACAAACTTATTCATAACTTATTTATATAGATTGCCTATTAAATAACTATATTGTGCTCCCATATTCATAAGGTTTTCGAAAAAAAATTTGATTATATATTTGAGGATGTCAAGTTCCCTGCAAAAATGATCTCTTCTGAAGTAGTGTACCTTTATCAAGATGCCATTCAGTATTTGAGATAAGACAACAGATTTATATATGATAAAGACTAGTCAGGAAAGTATATAAATCCTTTTACCAGTAACTACATCAAACAATCTCTATATTACTTACTATTCAGCAAGAAACCACAGTTCATCAGAGTAGTAGAGCCTAATAAGAATATCAATCATCACACACTTGCAGTTATTACTATATTTGTAAGTATTTTTCTACCAACATTTTTGATATTTTATAAAAACTTGTTCTGTAAACTCTTTTCTAATTATATCTTTATCTTTTCTGATTATATATCCAGCTTAAATATATTATATAGCCCAAATCTCATCTATGAACTTTTAACAAGAAAAAATATAAGAAAATATATCTCAAATGGGTTAGGATAGTAAATAAGATCAAAGATTACATTGCTCTAGCCCAGATTTAAGACTTAGCTCAGAAGTTTAAATTCAGGAACTCTGGGCAACAATCTGATAATAACAATGTCAATGAATTGCCTTTGGAGATTCCTGACATACTCTTAGAGTTAGATTTGGTACTACCTAAAACAATAGAGGGAGGGAATAATGGCAACAATGAGAAGCAATAGAATTATTTAGAATAATTCAGAAAAAAGTAGTTCTAGCAATATCGAATAAAAATATATAGTAAAATATTAGTATAATAAGTAATAAAACAAAATTATTCATATCTATATCTTTTTTATAACCTGTTTCAATGTTATTTATATAACTGTTCTGTTTATAAATAGTTAGTTCATAGTTTGCAACTAGTATTCATGCTCATAGATATATTCATTCAGTTTGCTAATTTTAATTTATAGTTTGAGACTAGTATTTATACTCATAGACATTTAGTTCACTAATAATAGTTTATAGTCTATGACTAGTATCTATACTCATATAATAGTTCATATTGCTGTTTGGTTGCTGTTCAGTTGCTGTTCATAATTGAATATGTGAACAGGCTAGAACAGGTATGAATAACTCTAGAATACCTATAGAATTAAAACTATTTTTCTAATATTATTTAATTTCTATAAATTTAGTACTATACTTGATTTGGAGTTACTATAACCTGCCATCTCCTTCTATTTTTAGTTAGTATTATTTTTATCAATAAACTTTATTTCTAGTGAGCAATCTTGCCACCAGCAACAAATATAGTTTTTAGCAACTAATCTCATTTTTATCAATAGAATGTTATTTGTAGTTATCAAGTTATACTTATAGTAAAGTCTTTCTTAATTGTTCTTTTAGTACTTTCAAATTTGTATAAATACTCTCTCTATTTCTATCTAAATAAATCAGTTTATATAGAGTCTTAGAATATCTCAATATTAGTTATAATAAAGCCTGAATAGTATAACACATAGCTAGTAATAAGGATACATCAGGAAACTATTTTTAGTTTATAGTCTATGACTAGCATCCATGCTCATAGGCTGTTCACAGGCTGTTTGCAAGCTGTTCTAGCCAGTTCATAGTTCATAATATTGTTCTAGTGAAGTTCTAGAGTAGTTTGCAGCTGTTCATAGCTGTTCACTAATAATAGTTCATAGTCTATAACTAGCATCTGTGTTTATGGCTATTTTATTTATAGCTCTTAGTAAAATAGTTCATAGCTTTTAGTAAAATAGTTCATAGATTAATTAACTATTTTTCTGATATATACAAAGAGAGATATTATATCTATAATTCTAAGCATTCTCACTTGATATATTTGAATATGGAATGATTGATTAGTATAATTATCATATCTTGGTGCTGACTGGTAGGAGAGTTATTACAAGACTAACTCTTATATCTTTATTCAAGCAGAACTAAACTACCTCTTCAAGTAATAATAGTATACCTATAGAGGAAGATAGTATCATTCAAGATAGATCACTGAAGGATACCTCTACTTTTTATATAAAGAAGATCACTGAATAGCTCCAGCTCTAAGAAAGAAGAATTTATTACACCTAACTCTTCTGACAGCAACTATAGTAAATTAAGAGAATCTATCACCTTTCTTATAATATATGATGGATTATTATTAGATGAAGAATCAGCTATCAATTTTGGTAATAACCTATGAGCATTATTTTATAAAACATCTGACAGCAAATTAGATAATAAACTAGAAATCAATATATATGAAATAGCAGAAAGATTACTGACCTTTACTAGTTATATACTAGCTGAATTAGTAATCAAGTTCATTAAAGATTTACAAATTTACAATACAATCTGACAGTTTAACAATATTGTAAAAGTAAATGTTCTAAAAGCAGTTTTATAAAGACCCACTAAGATTACATATAATACTGCAGTAATTGTTACAGTAACAAATGGAGAATTTAACATAGGAGTAGGAAAAGCAAATACAGAAGCCGATACTAGAGTAACTTTCACTAATACCATTATATAGTTAAGAGCTATCTACCATATAGCATCAATATACTAGAGGATAAATGAAAGCCCACTTATCTTCTATACAAAAATCTGATATAAAGTAGACTTTGTAAGATATCTGGCAGCTAACCAGGACCTCATTATTGAGCAGTGTTTTATAAATAAACTTTATCAAGAAATCACTATCCAAGTACACTCTAACCCAGTTGGACTAAATTATATACAGAAGGTTAATTATACATAGAGATATTAGATTATATGAAACCTAAGTTAAAATATAATATAGCAGATATTGCTGAATAACCTTCAAGAACTCTATATAGTACCAGCAGTTATATCTACTATTGCACCATATTAGAAAAATAGTTAATTAATCTATAAACTATTTTACTAAGAGCTGTAACTATTTTACTAAAAGCTATAAACAAAATAGCTATAGATATAGATACTAGTTATAGACTATGAACTATTATTAACAAACAGCTACAAACTACTCTAGAACTCTACTAAAACAATATCATGAACTACAAACACCTTTAGAACAATATTATGAACTATAAACTGGCTAGAATAGCTTATGAATAGCCTGAGAACAGCCTACAAGTATAAATGCTAATTATAGACTATGAACTGAAAATAGTTTTCTAATATAGCATAGTTAACTGGGGAGCAGCCTTATGAAAAGACCTAGCTATAGATAACCTTATCAAACAAATGAGTAAGATAACTGTACATATCTCAAACTTTAAAAGGTAAATTGATATATAGTAACTAGTCCAACAATTTATAGCAAACCCAACCTCTATAACTGGATTAAATATATATCTGATCAGGAATCCAAAATACTTCAAATATAACTAAGATAGACATATATCTAGAGACTACACTCAGCTAGATACAAAAATATATAGGAGATGTAGAGAAAAAGAGTACCATATCAGAAAAATAGTTAATTAATCTACAAACTATTTTACTAAGAGCTGTAAACTATTTTACTAAGAGCTACAAACAAAATAGCCATAGATATAAATACTAGTCATAGACTATGAACTATTATTAATGAACAGCTGCAAACTACCCTAGAACTCTACTAGAATAATATCATGAACTGTAAACACCTCTAGAACAATATTGCAAATTATGAACTGACTAAAACAGCCTACAAATAGCCTGAAAACAGTCTACAAGTATAGATACTAGTCATAGACTATAAACTGAAAATAGTTTCCTAATATATACTTCAAGATGCATAATGGAAATAAGCAAGATTACCTGACTAAGAACTTAAGGACAAACTTAGATAAATGTTATTATCTTTAAAGAAAAAGACTTCAATAGTGAAGTCAGGTAGAAGCATTCCCAGCTATACAGGAAAAATGAAAACCTAGATATCCTAAGAAAGTAAGATCTCTTTATATAATGAAAACCCCATAGGTAGTACAATAAGCATAAGAATATGAATTTAATAGTAATGAACAAGACAAGCTCTTCAAAGAAGAAGTCAACTACATTATCCAAGAATATACACTAATATCTGAGATACCTACAAGTGAAGGAAACAAGAAATGCAAGTTATAATAATCTAAGAAATATAGTTTAGATATATAGAAAGAAATGGAGGACATAACAATCCTAGTTAAAATAAAATAACTTGCTAAATTTCTAACCTTCTAATAATAAATCTGAAAAGGGATAAGTAATATATAACCTGGATACAAAGTAGTAAAGATCAATACAGTATAACAATTAGAGAATGATAAACTACATAATTCTTCAGTATACTCTTAATGTCAGATTAAGGAAATTATAATAAGAGAAGATATATTGTGATAGAACATTTTGTGATGATATATAATTTGATTATATGAGATCACAAGCCACATGACCTGCAATAACACTGAGACTTGAAGTGTTATTGAGGTTTGAAGTGTTATTGAGATCCACAATCATATTATAACCTAAAATAGTATTTCGATCTGATATATTATTTCACTGTCCAATTACATTATAACCTGAAATATTATTTTATTATATTCTAGCCAATCAATTTGTACTATATATTTAGCTAAGTCAATCAGAAATTCGAGTAGTAACCTGGGTAGCTGCCCATATAGCACCTTGTAATTTCTTATAAATACCCCACTTGCAATTATCAATAAAATTCGGACTGCAACAAGCTAAGGAAGCTTACAACAGATAACCCAAGGGATACTGAAGCCTTACTCAAGGAGTAAAGCAATTGAGATAGTTTCGAGATTCTAACAGATATACTTTAATTGATCACACTTAAATTTCTTACTAGTTAACACCTATATTGACACATACCCTTCTTAAGACACTACCGCATAACCCGCTAAGACCCCTAAAAACATATTTTCTGCACCTGCTCAACTCCGAGTATTTCGCTATTAAAATATTTTAGTTCGTCACAATTGGTGCCGACTGGCAGGAAATCAATCGATATCTTGACCGATTTGTTACCTATATTGCATAACCGAACTTGCCGAAACCTATAGTGGAAGACAAAAGCAAGAATGGCACTACCACCACCACTGCTCGTATTACTACAACTACCTAGGAGAAGACCTCAAGAAGATGAAGAAACCATAGCAGACAGACTACCTACCTTTTACAGATATACTAAGGAATATGTTCAAGAATTCCTAGATGATTTGGAAAGCTACTTCGCAGCCAAGGGAATGGTCAGCACTCGATGGATCCCTATTCTAGCTGCCCAACTTAGAGGACCTATAAGAGAGGCATACTGTGTAGCCCTAATGGATGTAGCAGCCACTGGACTAGGAGGATTACTCCTCGCAGCTACAGCAGCAGCTGGAAATAACCCCCCCACCACAGCATTAGCTACTGCTCATTGGGATGTTACAAGAGTATGGTTAGAGGAGAAGTACTTTACCAAACAGAAGCAAGAATCAATTAAGGAACAGCTATTCAATATGAAGATATCAATCAACCAGTGCCCGGAAGATTGGGTTACTACCATCGATCAGTATATGCAACTCTGTGGGGAAACCAGCCCAGTTGTGTAAGAAATGGTATTTATAAATGGCTTACCTGCAGATCTCCAACGCCATATCAAGAGGTTTGGCTCTCGAAGAATGGAAGAAAAAGTCAGGATGGCACAGGCCTTTTGGAACACCGAAGCAGGATATTCGGCATCCTTATATGACAAGTTACCACAAGACTTATACAGGAAATTCAGCACTAGAATACTTGTAGTTCAAATAGTATCTGTATTAGTCGAACCATCTGAGGAGGACACTATTAAACCAACAGTCATAGCAAAAACAGGAAAGACAACATATGAGGATGAAATGGAAAAGATTACCAAGATGTTCTCAGAGATGACAGCACACATAGCTGATCTTGAAGCCAAGGTAATCTGCCAGAATAAGCAACTGAGAAGAACCTTTGTTGTTGAAGAACATAATAAGACTGAGATAAATTGCTTTCTCTGTGGAAGATGTGGTCACTTTGCCAAAGATTGCCAAACTAGAAGTTGGAAGGAAGGACGAGAGAGAGAGGAGGAAAAGAAGGCCAACCATGCCAACATGGTGCAAGAAATCGAAGAAGAAGATGAAGAATTTAGCAAAGAATACCTGAAAGCCTATCCTGTCGAAGCAGTCAGCTACACTACTACTAGGAAGACTCCCTACCCAAGAAAGAAGCCAACCCAAGAACCTGAAGTTGTTATTGAGAAGCCTAAGAAGCCAATACAAAGGCAACAGTTGAATGAGGATCAATGGGACAAAGCCTTCAAACAAATAATACAACCTGGCGAGATAGTTACTTCAACCACTAGAGATAAAGAAATGACGGATCAGGAAGAAAACAAAGAAAAGAAGCCTAGGAGGGTTAGAGAGTTTGAATATAACCCATAGCAAGATATTGCCAGTCAAAAGGCCAACATTATCTTTAAACAACTCTTCCAAATCACACCGTCAATGAAGCAAAAAGTGAAGATGCAAATTATAGAAACCAAACTAACCATCCGATTTGAGGAAGTCAATACTGCTAAGGAACAAGAGGAGCGAACCTATACCTCATCTGCCTATGTACAATGCAACATTGGAGGATTAGCATGCTTAGTTATTATTGACACCAAAGCAGGAGTCAGCATTATCGCCAAGCATTTCCTAGATTGCCTAGGATAGGATATTGATGAACCCACTATCTCTACCTTGGTTGTCGCAAGTGGAAAAAGCAGTATACCTTTAGGAGTACTCCAAGAAGTACCAGTCCAGTTTGGAACAGAAATAATTCCTATCAGAATGGTCGTCACTGATGCACAATCCTACAATGCTGTCCTAGGCAACAGTTGGTTGAAGAAAGCTAAAGCCAGAATTGACCTGAATGCACAAAGATTAATCTTCGTCAACTATGGAAGGAAGTTCAGCATACCTCTGGATATTCAGAAAGGAGTGGTATCAAAACTCACTCAGAGACCGGAAGACGAGAGTGATACAGATGAAGAAATAACCCCCGAACAGGTGCACCTCAACATAGTAGAAGAAGAAGAAGCAAACGTAGTAATCCATAGTAAATACTACCACCTGACACCTTTGGAGAAGAGTCAGTTGGTCGAATACAGTATGAGGAATACTAGATGCCCATTCTGTAAGCAATGCATCTATTATACCGAAATGATGTGCACTTGCAGTGATACAAAGTTGATACCTCACTAAGACACCTTGGAAATGTATTTGCCAACTGAGAAGAAGATCAAGAAACCAAGATTATCACAGACCCGTCGAAGGACTCCACCCTCAATGAATCATAGACCATATAATGGAAGGAACCCCCATCCATTCACAGACAACACTAGAGAAGTATGGGACTGTTTTTGGACAAATATTGGACATATTGGCAAAGGACGTCTTTGTTGAAATTATTAGCTTATTATATCTCTCTTATCGACGATCGATGTATGTCACTCAATTGTGGCTTAGACGATCTTTGTTTGTATTGACCAATCATATTTTAGCATTAATAAATACATGCATATTGGCTTCATAAGCCAGTGTACTCTTTACTCTAAACATACATTTGAAGATCAATTATTTCAACAGGTTATGAGCCCTGAGCCACTCGAATTGCAGCTTGACAACCTGAGATCTATACAATCATAGCAATTACAACTGTGATTACAGTAAGCATTTATTTAACATTGTAAACAACACATCAAACAACATGATAAACAATGCGACAAACGATACCATGATAAAGCAATATGATAAACAACACGTAATGACATAGCATTCAATGATATAATGAAATAGACAACCTATATATATTATCATTAGCAACAAGATCAACAAGATTGCGGTCTAAATCAAAAACAGACAACAGATATCAAACCCTTAATGATGACGAAGGATTGGATAGCAACTATCAGAGTAATATAGGATTTAGCCTCGATCAACAGGAACAGATGGCTATAACAATCAGAAATCAGAAAGATAAATTAGACATGCTGTCAACCTTATTGGGCAAATTGATAGCAAAAATCGACAAAACAAATGCATTACCCAGTGCACCAACTAATCAGAACACAGCTACAGAAGGCAACATGTCATAAATATAAACACAATCACCATTACCAACAACATCAACAAAACTTAACAATCTGGTGAAGGAGTACCTGAGATCGATCAACAAATTTGATAGGTCAGGAGGCGCACCCAGATTGTTTGATTACTTTGATGCTATAGAGCAATTTATTACCAGTGCCGATCTATCAGTACAAAAGGAGGAAGTCAATGCAGCAATCAGTAAAATTACAGGCAATGCTAGAATGTGGCTACAGAGGTACATGAACACATTAGAAGAATTTGATTCGTGGAATAAGCTTAAAGAGGCTATGATACAAAAATATGCACTAATGGAACAATTGTTATGAATGCATGATAAGCTTGTGATGATGAAGCAAAAGGGATTGATTGAAGATTATAATGATATGTTCAACTGAATTATGGCGCAAATCGAAGACATGACCGACACAGAAGCTATACCATAATATCTTCGGGGTCTAAGCCCTAGGTACTGAGAATTAATACTTGTGTGGGAGAATATGCCGATAATGCTGGAGGCTTTACAACTCGCATGCATCAGATTCGACCTGAATAGTAAACAAAGGCATAACGAAGCTCATGTGACAGACTGAGGCAGCTACCAAGGCGGCTACCAAGGTGGCTACCAAGGCGGTAGTTATGACAACCGAGGCAGAAGCGCCGGACAAGGCCAAGGGTATAACAATGATAATGGAAACAATCGAGGAGGTCATTATAATGACAGAGGTGATCGAGGCAGCAATTGTGGAGCCCATCAAGGCGGGAATTTTCGGGAACATCCTCGGAAGTGTTATATTTGTGAGGGAGAACATGGAATATTTCAATACAACAAATTCAATGATTGGGTAAAAACAGAAAAAGAAAAGGCTAAACTGAGAGCCAAAGCAAATCTGGTAATTAGCACCATTATCGATTCAGGTGCCATGCAATATATGTTCAACTAATTGGAGATTTTCGAGACAGTGGCTGAGCACGATGGCTTGGTCACATGTGCAAGGAACGAGATGCTACATACTACACACATTGGGACGATTGAGCTCGATAATGAGCTGAAATTACAGGATGTTTTATATATACCAAAAATCACCAGAAATTTAATATCTGTATGGGCGTTAACATATGATGAAAATGACATAACCTTCAAAAGTGACGGATCAGTAATTAAAATTGATATAGATCACAAAGAAATCAAATTGGATAAGCTGATGATGACCTATTTTATTTATCGACATCACCAGAGCTAGAAGCAAACATCGCTAATTCCAACATTGCCAATTCCAAGATTAATGACTATATATTATGGCATCACTGGCTGGGCCATCTGGGCTGAAATACTCTACAATCAATCAACAAATTTGTCACAGAGCTCAGAGATGTACAGCTGTCAACCGGACAAATCGAAATATACGCCAGGTGTGAACATGCGAAGTTGCACCGCAAGCCTTTCAGACATGCAAAAAATCGATCGATGGAGCCTATCGGAAGGGTGCACTCAGATCTGTGCGGGCCGATGCCTATGCCATCAGTCAATGGAGGGAAATATATATTAACATTCATCGATGATGCCACTCACTACATTACAACATATTTTATTGACAACAAAAGTGATACATTTGATCGATTCCGGGCATTCAAGGTATTTGCCGAAACACAATCAGGCTGAAAACTAAAGATTCTCTGGTCCGATGAAGGAGGAGAGTATATAAATACTGAGATGTGCAAATTTTTAATCAAAAATGGAATTCATCATAAAATGATAATGCTGGACATGCTGCAACAAAACGGTATCACCGAACGATATAACCAAACATTGATAGAGTCGATCTGGGCCATTAAAATCACTGCTGGCATATCTGATGAACTTTGGGCTGAACTTGCCGCAAGTGCTATATATTTATGCAACCGATTGCCAATGTGAGCCAATAAGGAGAGTGCTTCACCATTTGAATTATGGCACGGTCACAAGCCTGATATCAGTAACTTGCGCATTATATGAGCTGACACATATATGTATATTCACAAAGGAAAAAGGTCGAAACTGGTGCCCCAATCCAAAAAGCTTAAAATGATTGGCTATCATAATGAAAAGAAAGCATACAGGCTCTGAGATCTAACCAATAGGAAGATAGAGATCAGCCACGATGTCACATTTGATGAATCTATTATATTAAAATCCCAAACAATCATCAATCCAGAAGATCAAGAATATGTCATTGAAGCGATCATCAGAGAACGCAAGATTGATGAAAAAAGACAATATCTGGTAAAATGGCTAGGCTATGATGATGATGACGACAACACCTGGGAGCTAATCGAACAATTGATTGACACTGAAGCTCTACAAATTTGGCAAGATCGCATGCCAGAAGCTAATTTAATTAAATCGACCAATGACCCAATAACCTACAAAGAAGCAATTTCTCTACCTGATGCAAAGCTTTGGGAGGAAGCAATCAATTAAGAGCTTAAATCACTTAAGAATAATAATACATGGACAATTGTACCTGAGGTGTCTGCAGGATGCAAGCTGATTGGATGTAGATGGGTATTTAAAAAGAAGCTTAACACTGATGGATTGGTTGCCAGGTACAAGATGAGATTAGTTGCCAAGGGATATTCACAATAGCAAGGAATTGATTATGATGAAACATTTACTTCCGTGGCAAAATTCATATCAATTAGAGTACTTTTATTGATTGGTGTAACCCTAAACTTAGAAATTCACCAAATGGATATAAAAACTGTGTTCCTAAATGGCGATCTTAATGAGGAGATCTACATAATAGTACTTGAAGGAATTGACCAATTGGAGCTGTCACCGAGAGCTGTGTATAAGCTCAATCGATCATTGTATGGACTAAAGCAATCATCTCGTATATGGAATCAGAAGATCGACAACTACCTTAGCCAATCAAATTTTACAAGACTACAATCAGATCATAGCATTTATCTAAGAAGAAGACAAGATGATCAATCACTGATAATTATTACCATATATGTTGATGATCTACTAATTCTGGCTAATTCAATAGAAACAATGAACAAATTCAAGGTGGAACTTAGCAATACATTTGATATAACAGACTGTGGCGAAATTAAACATTTTTTGGGTATTCGAGTCATGTGCAATTGAAAAACACATACAATCACAATTGATCAAAGTCACTTCGCCAATCAAATCATTACAAAGTTTAACATGATGGATGCCAAGCTAATCAGTGTTGAAATTATTAGCTTATTATATCTCTCCCATCAACGATCGATCATTATGTTACTTAATCGTGGCTTAGACGATCTTTGTTTTGTATCGACCAATCATAATTTAGTATTAATAAATACACGCATATTGGCTTCATAAGCCAGTGCACTCTTTACTTCAAAAACACACATTCGAAGATCAAATTTCAACAGGTTATAAGCCCAGAGCTGCTCGAATTGCAGCTCGACAACCTGAGATCTACGCAATCATCTATGCAATCATAGCAGTTACAACTGCGATTACAGTAAGCATTTATTTAAAATTGTAAACAATGTGTCAAACAACATAATAAACAATGCGACAAATGACATTGCGATAAAGCAACATGATAAACAACATGTAATAACATAGCATTCAATGATATAACGAAATGGACAACCTATACACATCATCATTGTCAGTAACAAGATCAACAAGATTGCAGTCTAAATCAAAAATAGATAACAAATATCAACCCTCTGATGACGACGACGAAGGATTGAATAGTAACCATCAGAGCAATATTACATTTAGCCTCGATCGATAGGAACAGATGGCTATAACGATCAGAAATCAAGAAGATAAATTAGACATGCTGACAACCCTAATAGGCAAATTAATGGCAAAAATCGACAAAACAAATGCATTACCTAGTGCACTAACCAATCAGAACGCAGCTACAGAAGGCAACACGCTACAACTATCACCATCACCAACAACATCAACAAAGCTTAATGATCTGGTGAAGGAGTACCTGAGATCGATCAACAAATTTGATGGATCAGGAGGTGCACCCAGATTGTTCGATTACTTTGATACCATAGAGCAATTTATTACCAGTGCCAATCTATCAGTACAAAAGGAGGAAGTCAATGCAGTGATCAGTAAAATTACAGGCAACGCTAGAATATGGCTATGAAGGCATGTGAACACATCAGGAGAATTTGATTCATGGAATGAGCTTAAAGAGGCTATGACACAAAAATATACACCAATAGAACAATTGCTATGAATGCACGATAAGCTTATGATGATGAAGCAAAAAGGATCGATCAAAGATTATAATGACACGTTCAACCAAATTATAGTGCAAATCGAAGATATGACCGACACAGAAGCTATACTGCAATATCTCTGGGGTCTAAGCCCCAGGTACCGGGAATTAATACTTGTACGGGAGAATATACTGACTATGCTGGAGGCTTTACAACTCGCATGCATCAGGTTCGACCTGGATAATAAACAAAGGCGCGATGAAGCCCACGCGACAGACTGAGGTGGCTACTGAGGCGGTGACCGAGGCGGATACCGAGGTGGCGACCAAGGCAGCTACTGAGATGGCGGTTGCGACAATCGAGGTAGAAGCGCTGGACAAAGCCAAGGCTATAACAATGATAACGGAAACAATCGAGGAGGTCATAATGACAGAGGCAACCAAGGCAGCGATCGCGGAGCCAATCGAGGCAGGAATTTTCGGAGACACCCTCAGAAATGTTACGTCTGTGAGGGAGAACATGGAATATTTCAATGCAACAAATTCAATGATTGGGTAAAAACAGAAAAAGAAAAGGCTAAACTGAGAGCCGAAGCAAATCTGGCAATTGGTGCTATTATCGATTCAGGTGCCATACAATATATGTTCAACCAATTGGAGATTTTTGAGATGGTGGCTGAGCACGACGGCTTGGTTACGTGTGTAGGGAACGAGAAATTACATGCGACGCATATTGGGACAATTGAGCTCAATGATGAGCTGAAATTACAGGACATCTTATATGTACCAGAGATCACTAGAAATTTAATATCTGTGCGGGCATTGACATATGACGGAAATGACATAACCTTCAAGAGCGATGGATCAGTAATTAAAATCAGCGCAGATCATGAAGAAGTCAAAATCAGACAAGCCGATGGCGACCTATTTCATTTATTGACATCACCAGAGCTAGAGCTAGAAGCAAACATCGCCGATTCCAAGATTGCAAACATCGCCGAATCCAAGATTGATGACTATACATTATGGCATCACCGGCTAGGCCATCCGGGCCGAAATACTCTGCAATCAATCAACAAATTTGTCACAGGGCTCGGAGATGTGTGGCTGTCAACCAGACAAATCAAAATATGTGCCAGGTGTAAACATGCAAAGTCACACTGCAAGCCATTCGGACATACAAAAAATTGATCAATGGAGCCTATCAGAAGGGTACATACAGATCTGTGCAGGCCAATGCCCATGCCATCAGTTAATGGAGCAAAATATATATTAACATTCATCGATGATGCCACTTGCTACATCACAACATATTTTATTGACAACAAAAGTGATATATTTGATTGATTCCGGATATTCAAGGCATTCGCTGAGATGCAATCGGGCCGAAAACTCAAGATTCTCCAATCAGATAGAGGAGGAGAGTATGTAAACACCGAGATGCGCAAATTTTTAATTAAAAATGGAATTCATCACGAAATGACGATGCTGGACATGCTACAATAAAACGGTATAGCCAAATGATATAACCGGACATTGATGGAGTCAATCTGGGCAGTTAAAATTACTGCCGGCATACCCAATGAACTTTGGGTGGAACTTGCCGCAAGTGCTACATATTTACGCAACCAATTGCCAATGCGAGCTAATAAGGAGAGTGCTTTACCATTTGAATTATAGCATGGTCACAAGCCTGATATCAGTAACTTGTGCATCATATGGGCTGATATGTATATGCATATTCGCAAGGGAAAAAGGTCGAAACTGGCGCCCCGATCTAAAAAGCTTAAAATGATTGGCTATTATGATGAAAAAAAGGTGTACAGGCTCTGGGATCCAACCAATAGGAGGATAGAGATCAGCCATGACATCACATTCAATGAATCTATTATATTAAAATCTCCAACAATCGTCAACCCAGAAGATCAAGAATACATCATTGAAGCGATTATCGGAAAATGCAAGATTGATGAAAAAAGACAATATCTGGTTAAATGGCTAGACTATGATAATGACGACAATACCTGAGAGCCAATCGAACAATTGATAGATATAGAAGCTCTACAAATTTGGCAAGATCGCATGTTAGAAGCTAATTTAATTGAATCGACCAATGACCTAATGACCTACAAGGAGGCAATTTCTCTGCCTGATGCAAAGCTTTAAGAGGAAGCGATCAATCAAGAGCTTAAATCACTTAAGAATAATGACATGTGGACAATTGTATCTGAGGTGCCTGCGAGACACAAGCCGATTGGATACAGATGGGTATTTAAAAAGAAACTCAACACTGATGGATCGGTTGCCAGGTACAAAGCGAGATTAGTAGCCAAGGGATATTCATAATAGCAAGGAATTGATTATGATGAAACATTTGCTCCTGTGGCGAAATTCACGTTAATCAGGGCACTTTTATCGATTGGAGCAACCCTAAACTTAGAAATTTACCAAATAGACATAAAAACTGCGTTCCTGAACAGTGATCTTGATGAAGAGATCTATATGATGGTACCTGAAGGAATTGACCAATCGGAGCTGTCACTGAGAGCTGTATGTAAGCTCAATCAATCATTGTATGGACTAAAGCAATCACCTCATATGTGGAATCAGAAGATTGACAATTACCTCAGCTAATCAAATTTTACAAGACTATAATCAGATCACAGCATTTATCTAAGAAGAAGACAAGATGATCAATCACTAATAATTATTGCTATATATGTTAACAATCTACTAATTCTGGCTGATTCGATGAAAACAATGAACAAATTCAAGGCGGAACTTAGCAATGCATTTGATATGACGGACTGTGGCGAAATTAAACATTTTTTAGGTATTTGAGTCATACATAATCGAAAAACACATACAATTATAATTGATCAAAGCCACTTTGCCAATCAAATTATTACAAGGTTTAATATGATAGATGCCAAGCCAATCAGTACACCCCTTGATCCATCCATTCAACTCAAAGCTGAAGGGGGAAAATCTGCAGACCAAAGTCTATTCAGACAAATGATCGGTAGCATAATGTACCTGATGATCAGGATAAGACCTGATCTAGCTGCTGCTGTCAGCATCATCAGTCAATTTTCGGCCAATCCAATGCAAGAACATCACTATGCCCTCAAATGATTATTAAGATACATTAAAGGAACAGCCAATTATAAGCTGTGCCTTGGATGCGATCAGGATCTAAGACTGATCAGTTTCAGTGATGCTAACTGGGGAGGAGATATTAATATATGATGATCAACCACGGGCTATATCTTCAACCTATCAGGAGGAGCCATCAGCTGGTCAAGCAAATGCCAACCAACCGTTGCTCTATCAACAACTGAGGCAGAATATATGGCATTAGCACATGTGACAAAAGAAGCCATTTGGCTATGCACCCTATTGGATGAGCTAGGATATTTGCCAAATTGTGTAACAACCTTATTTGAAGATAACTAATCAGCAATTGCCCTTGCCAAAAATCTAATTAATCATGCTCAATCAAAGCATATCGACATTCAGCATCACTTTATTCGAGAGAAAGTTGAATTAAAGGTGATAGATATTGTTTACATGGCGATAGATGAAATGATCGCTGATGTATTAACTAAGCTACTTGCATGACCAAGACTTGAAATGTTGATTGCAAAAATGGGCTTACATAACTAAATTTTTTTTAAAATTTCTATTTCCTTTACCACGTTATTCTTATCACTCAAGTAGTATTTTATATATAATTATTTGCAGTAAATGTACTTCATGGATGCCATTCATGATATACAGTTGAACATTTTATTTTATTCTTTTATCTTTATTTTTATTTATTTATTTTTATTGAGATATGTCAAGCAGGGGGAGTGTTGAAATTATTAGCTTATTATATCTCTCCCATCAATGATCGATCATTATGTCACTCAATCGTGGCTTAGACAATCTTTGTTTTGTATCAACCAATTATAATTTAGCATTAATAAATACATGCATATTGGCTTCATAAGCCAGTGTGCTCTTTACTCCAAAAACACACATTCGAAGATCAAATTTCAACAATCAGTACACCTCTTGATCCATCTATTCAACTCAAAGCTAAAGGGAGAAAATCCATAGACCAAAGTCTATTCAGACAAATGATCAGTAGCATAATGTACCTGATGATTGGGACAAGACCTGATCTAGCTGCTGCTGTCAGCATCATCAGTCAATTTTCGGCCAATCCAATGCAAGAACATCATCATGCCCTCAAACGATTATTAAGATATATTAAAGGAACAGCCAATTATAAGCTGTGCCTTGGATGTGATCAGGATCTAAGACTGATCAGTTTTAGTGATACCAACTGGGGAGAAGACATTAATACACGACGATCAACCATGGGTTATATTTTCAATCTATTAGGAGGAGCCATCAGCTGGTCAAGCAAGTGCCAACCAACCGTTGCCCTATCAACAACTGAAGCAGAATATATGGCATTAGCATATGCGACAAAAGAAGCCATTTAGCTATGCACCCTATTAGATGAGCTAGGATATTTACCGAATTGTGCAACAACCTTATTTGAAGACAACCAATCAGCAATTGCCCTTGCCAAAAACCCAATTAATTATGCTCGATCAAAGCATATTGACATTCAGTACCACTTTATTTGAGAGAAAGTTGAATCAAAGGTGATAGATATTGTTTATATGGCGACAGATGAAATGATCGCCAATGCATTAACCAAGCCACTTGCGTGACCCAGACTTGAAATGTTAATCACAAAAATGGGCTTACATAACTAATCTTTTTTTTTCTTCTTCAAAAACTTTTATTTCCTTTACCATGTCATTCTTATCACTCAAGTAGTATTTTATATATAGTTATTTGCAGTAAATGTACTTCATGGATACCATTCGTGATGTACAGTTGAACATTTTTATTTTTATTTTTTTATTGAGATATGTCAAGCAGGGGGAGTATTGAAATTATTAGCTTATTATATCTCTCTCATTGACGATCAATGTATATCACTCAATTGTGGCTTAGATGATCTTTATTTGTATTGACCAATCATATTTTAGCATTAATAAATACACACATATTGGCTTCATAAGCCAGTGTGCTCTTTACTCCAAACACACATTCGAAGATCAATTATTTCAATAGTCTTTGGGGAAATCGCAATATCTATCTACAAGGATGCTACTAAGATGAAGTCAATCCCTATGACCTTTGGGAATGTAAAAACTGGGTCAGATATCTGGATAAACTATACAACATCAATTACCATGGGACTTGGAAGGAACATCATGACCAAGAACAAGAACAGACAATACCCGAAGAAAATGAAGATGAGGAAGTACCTAAAGAATGGAGCAATGAGGTTTACACTACTCAGACACCTACCGAAGTTAGAGCCTTATTCCAGGAAGATAATGAAGATGATGGACCTACCTTAATTGAAGAAAGAGACTTAGACTCAGAAGAAGAAATCATTGCACTGGAGGAAATAATTCACCCTGATGAATGCATCAGTTTGCACTATTGATGGTAGAAGGACTTGTGGCAGAACCTACCTCAGGACACAACTCACAAACAGTGGAAGAAACCAAATGTCCCTACCTTTAAAGAAGTATTCATAGTTAAAGAAAAGGATACAGTAACTCAAGTCAAGAAACTGACAAAAAGTGCAATTATACCAAAGAGAAAAACTAAAGGAGCTGCAGGTTATGACCTATATGCAGATGAAGACTACACCCTAGAACCAAAATCATCAGCCTTTGTAAAAACTGGAATCGCTATCACCCTACCACCTGAACAATGTATGCAAGTATGGGCAAGAAGTAGACTCTACCGTAACTCTGGAATAGGAGCCTTCCCCGGATTAATAGACAAAGACTACAGAGGAGAAATTGAGGTTGGACTAGTTAACCACAACCACAGCCAATTCAAAATATACCAAGGAGATTGAATTGCTCAAATAGTGATCATCAAATGTGAACAGCAACCTTTGAAAGAAGTAGAAAACTTAGAAGAAACATGATGTGGAAGGAAAGGATTTGGATCGACTGGACAGGCAAATGTGATAATGGAAAGAGTGGATAACCAGGAAAATGCTAAGAAGCACATCTACTCCCTCAATAAAAATCTATTACCAAATCAGAAGAAGCAGTTACAAGACCTACTAAAGAAGTATGAGGATATCATTGCAATCAGTTTCAAGGACCTGCCAGACCAAGCCTTCTTTACTCACCATATCGACACAGGAGACGCCAAACTAATCAAACAAGTACCCTATAGATTGCTGGCCAACTATTATGACTTTGTACGAAAGCATGTTCAAGAACTATTGGAGTCAGGAGTAATTGTATGATTGAAGAGTCCTTGGGCATTACCTATCAGCATAGTACTAAAGAAAGATGGATAGAGAATAGTTATTGATTATCACAAATTGAACTTAGTTACCAAGAAGCACACATATCCGATCCCACACTTAGAAGACTTACAAAACATGTTGAAAAAGGTGCAAATCTATTCAACCTTGGACCTATGGGCAGGATATAACCAAATTGGAATGATACCTGAAGCACAGGAGAAATTAGCATTTGTTATGTCATTCAGATAGTATGAATTTATGAGAATGTCCTTTGGACTTTGCAACACACCTGCCACCTTCCAGGCTGCAATAAATGAAATCTTCTATGATTTGATTGGACATGGGGTGATTGTGTACATTGATGATATCAACATTTATGTAGAAAACTTTGCAGAACACATGGTGATCTTGAAGGAAGTATTTGAATGACTCAGAAAACACAGATTAAGGATCAAGCCAACAAAATACTACTTTGGACAAAAGAAAATTGAATACCTTGGATTTATAATCGATGGAGGAGAAATTTACCCAGATCTAAAGAAGACCAAAATCATCAAGGCCTTTCCAACTCTGCGAGATAAGATGACCTTATGAGGATTCTTAGGACTGGTTCAGTTCTATAAAAGGTTTATCTCCGGTTACTCTGAAATTGCTACATCTTTGCACATGCTACAAAGAAAAGGAAGAGCATGGGAATGGACATCGGCTGCACAAACAGCCTTCAACCTAATCAAGGAAACACTCACCCATGCACCAGTAATGGTAAGACTGGATCTCACAAAAGTATTCAAGCTGTATACAGATGCATCATCATTCAGACTTAAAGCAATTCTGGCGCAAGATGACAAAGACAGAGAGCATGTGATTGCTTATGCAGGATAAGCTACCCATAGAGTGGAACCTTCCTATGAAGCCACCCAACTGGAATGCATAGCAGTCGTTTGGGCCATACAACACTTCCACTACTTCCTGATTAAAAAACAGTTCACCCTGATAACAGACCACTCAGCCCTCAAATGGCTTTGGAACAAATCAAATCTGACAGGAATGTATGTATGATGGCTAGCCATACTGCAGGAATATAACTTCACAACGCAATACAGAAAAGGACAGAATTATCAGAATGTAGACACTCTCTCATGCCTATCTCAATTTATCTGAGATTGACACCTTAAACCAAAAAGAATATACCTACCCAATGGATACTAAACTCTATAACAGATATTTGGATTACCTCAGTAACCTAACCTTTACTGGGACGACAGATAAAAATGATCAATGGCTTATACAAACAATGGCACTTAACTATTTTATCAGGAATAATATACTTTACTGACGACACAGAGGACAGACATGACTTGTAGTTCCTGAACACAAAAAGCAGATGGTACTTCAGGCCTCTCATAATCATCAGCTGGCAGGACACATGGGCATAGATAATACATATCAATGATTATCAGAAAAATATTATTGGAGGAACATGTACGAAGAAATTAGAGAATATATCAGAAGATACAACACTTGCCAGAAGAGGCACTGAGGAAAGGAAGTCGAGACATTATAACTGATTGTATCTGGAGGACCCTTTGAACATATTGGAATAGACATTGTTGGACCACTACCAAGAACACTTAGAGGAAATCGATACATCATAGTAGCAGTAGATTACCTGACCAAGTACCCTGAAGCAAGAGCATTGCCTCTTGCAGATGCCCTTAACATTGTACCCTTTATCTATGAAGATATTATCTGCTGCTATAGAATATCCTATGAAATAACCTCCGATCAAGGAACTGAATTTGTTAATGAATTCATATAGATATTGATGCAACACTTCGAGATCTGCCAGATAAAGACTACTGCCTACCATCCCCAAGGAAATGGACTCACTGAACGGATGAATCAAACTATCAAGAATATGATTACTAAAGTAGTATAATCATAAGAAGGAGATTGGGACTTATACCTACCTTCCACCTTATTTGCACTATGAACAATGAAACAAGAAACAACAAAGTTTACCCCTTTTGAGCTCACTTATGGAAGGAAAGCTCATCAGCTGGTAGACCAAGTAATAACCACCCCGAAACTCAGCCACACCCCTTGGGAAATACAGGTCGAGCATCGAGTAACAAAGGAAATTCAAGAATTACACAACATCCAAAACAAGGCAAGAGAATTTATTGCCATTGCACAAGATCGTCAAAAGAAGAATTATGACAAGGAACACAAGGAAACTGAAAAATTGAAGATTGGTGACCAAGTCTTACTATACTGGAACATAGTAGAATCTTTGTGGTCAGCAAAATTAGATCTGAAATGGGAAGGACCATACTATATTGCAAGTATAAAGAGAACTACGTATCAGTTATGAAAAATGACAGGAACAATCTTACCCTATACTGTTCACCGAAACCGCCTCAAGAAATATTATACCCCATTGGAACAACTTCCATGAAGTCCAAGTCAGCCTGATCGAGGCATACCGACATATAGAACCCCTGGAAGACCTTGAGGAGATAGAAGGATCAACCTTACAAAAGACTCGATCGATTATATATAATATACAAAGAAGATAACACTTGATGCAAATTAACAAATAGAAAGAATACTACTGAATCATGCAACTTTGGGAAGAAGAAGTCAAATATATTTGGAACTGGAAGAACAGAGAAATCTGTCAACGAGCCCTCAAAGGAGCACTCCCAGCCTATGCCACTAAAATGGCTGAATGGATTTATCAACTATTCAAGCACAAGCCTAGTGCTTTGAACCACTTCCGGTGCAGTACATTCCAATTACATCAACTCACACAGAATGATATGAAGAAGTTAGAGGAAGAAGTGAAACAGTTACAAAGAGATTTCTCTGAGTTAGAACTGTACCTCGAAGTCTAACTTGTAGAAAGGAAGGAGATGTGATGGAACATTTTGTGATGACATATAATTTGATCACAAGCCACATGACCTGCAATAATACTGAGACTTGAAGTGTTATTGAGGTTTGAAGTGTTATTGAGATCTGCAATCACATTATAACCTAAAATAGTATTTCGATCTGATATATTATTTTGCCATCCAATTACATTATAATCTGAAATATCATTTTATTATATTCTAGCTAATCAATTTGTACCTTATATTTAGCCAAGCCAATTAGAAATTCGAGTAGTAACCTGGGTAGCTGCCTGTATAGCACCTTGTAATTTCTTATAAATACCCCGCTCGCAATTATCAATAAAATTCGGACTGCAACAAGCTAAGGAAGCTTACAACAGACAACCCAAGGGATACTGAAGCCTTACTCAAGGAGTAAAGCAATTGAGATAGTTTCGAGATTCTAACAGATACACTTTAATTAATCACACTTAAATTTCTTACTAGTTAATATCTACATTGACACATACCCTTCTTAAGATGCTACTGCATAACCCGCTAAGACCTCTAAAAACATATTTTCTGCACCTGCTCAACTCCGAGTATTTCACCGTTAAAATATTTTAGTCTGTTACAATATATTTTAACCTCAGTAACTACTAACAACTATCCTATATTGTAAGGATAAGACTCTGGGATTGGCAAAATATAGAAGATTAAAGGGCTTAATTGAGAACCAGTAGCTAGGCTAAGTTTCATATATATAGGGGATCAGAGAGTATATAAGATAAAATGTAGAGAAATAATACTAGAAATTCAAAGGGTTATGTATATCTTATGAGGCACAAAGGATGGTAAGTCCTTGGATGTGTTTTAACAATCAAGTTAATCTGTTAATATCCAAAAGCAATGTATCTCAATATATCTCGGCTTGAAAATTGCTAAGCAAATACTTTCTTCACCAGTTTCATTTAGGTCTTAGACTTTGTATTTAGGCTTAAGCTTAGGCAAAGATTATTGAATAAAAATAAAGAGGGTATTTATATAAAAACTTAAGGGATAATATTGAATATAATATATCAGAAATTGCTAAGAAATTGTAGATCAAGATCTTCATAGATGAATTGGACTGTGATTTCCAAAATTGGGGTGAAATTGCTGATTTCAGAGAGGTTGTCAACTTCCAGGAGGTTGGTGACAGTAGGGAGGTTAGTGACTTCAGGGAGGTCAGTGACTGTAGAGAGGTTAATAACTTCTAGTGGCACAGTAATATTTCTTCCTAGGACTGTGGTTTTAGTAGAATCATTGACCTTATAAGAGTTAAAAGATATAGCAGTGGTCTGAATCATTTATAGTGCAGCAATGTTCTTAGAGCTTTTGGAAGCTACATTATTTTCAGGAGCTAGAGGTAGGTCATTATTAACTTGGGGGACATCATCATTGAATTCAGGGGCTTTGAATATCAGATCATCAGGGACTATGGTATTGAAGTCAAGAGCTATGACTTCCAGGTTGGTAGAATCATCAAAACCATTGAGTTTAAACACCTTGAAATTGTTGAATATATATTCTTCATTGTTCTGGATGGTAGCATCATTCTCTGAGGACAAGGGTTCCTCATTTTGGTCCTGAACTGCTGGTTCTGGGTCAAAATCCTCCAAAAGAGTATCAAGAATATCTAAGTACTGACTGGTCTTCATTTGGCTCCAGTGCTTAAAGCTTAGTCTTCCCAAATACAGTATCACTGTTGGCCAGTACTTGAAGACTTGATACATTCTTGATCTAAGTTTCCTTTCATTCTTGTTGAGGCCAAGGTCCAATAGCTCTGGGGTATCTATAGTTGTATCCAATGTATATTCTAATTAGTAGTAGAACTTGAAGTAGAACATGTTCTGTACTCTTGCAAAGTGTTCCATGTTGTTGTATATAATGTCTACCATATCCAAGAGGTCTTCTGTATAATCAACCTTGATGGGGGCCCATAGTTCTATATCTCGATATAGGAGTGCTTGCTGAATTATATTGGTTATATCAGATATGTCCAGGGGAAGTGATCAAGTCCTTCTTGTATTGTTTTCCCTGATGTATGGTTCTGGTCTCTCATTAGCAGAATTTCTTATAGGTGATATTATCTTGATGTAGGATATTTGATGGTAGTTACTGAGGTTAAAATATATATCTCCTCTCAATATCAAAATAATGCTGCTTATAAGAAATTCTACCAATAAGAGACCAGAACCCTACACTAGAGAAAACACTGCCAGAAGGACCTAACTACTTCCTCTGAATATATCTAACATAACCAATATGATTCAGTAAACACTCCTACATCAAGATATAGAACTATAGGTCCCTATTGAGATTGATTATACAGAAGACATCTTAGACATGGTAAATATAATATATAATAATATGAAGCACTTTGCAAGAGTACAGAATATATTCTATTTTAAGTCTTATTACTAGTTAGGATATGCATTGGATACAACTATGGATGCTCCAGAACTATTAAATCTTAGTTTTAATAAAAATAAAAAGAAACTTGAATCAAGAACATATTAAGTCTTTAAGTACTAGCCAACAGTAGTACTATATTTGGAAAGACTAAGCTTCAAGAACTAAAGCCAAATAAAGACCAGTTAGTACCTAGATATTCTTGATACCCTTTTAGAGAATTTCAACCTAGAACTAATAGTTCAAGATCAAAACAAGAAACCCTTATCCTCTGAGGATGATGACACTGCTACCTAGAATAATAAAGAATATGTAGTTAATGATTTCGAAGTGTTTGAACTTAATGATCTCAACTTTGATATAGTTGTCTCTGATAATCTAATATTCAAAGCCTCTATAACTCTCAACTTTATAGCTTTTGAGACCTCTGAATCTGAAGTCCTCCAAGCTTATAATAATCTACCCCTAGCCTCTGAAAATAATATAGCTACTTCTGAAATCTCTAAAAGCCCCAAAGACATTACTGCACCACAAATGATTTATACTACTGTTATATCTTCTGACTTTCACAAGGACAACCTTATTACTATACTACTGGAAGTCACTGACCTCCTAGCTATTACTAACCTTCTGGAAGTCACTGACCTCCTGGAAGTTACTGATCTCTCAGCTCCTAGAAGTCACCAACCTCCCAGCTGTCACCAACCTCCTAAAAGTCAATGACCTCTCTGAAATCAGTAATTTCACCTTAATTTCAAAAACTATATTTATTTACAAAGATCTTAATCTACAATTCTTTAGTAATTTTTAATATACTATTATATTTAGTATTATCTCTTAAGTTTTGTATAAATACTCTCTTTATTTTCATTCAATAAATCTTTACCTAAGCTTGAGCCTAAATATAAAGTCTAAGACCTGAATAAAATCAGTGAAGAAAGTATTTACTTAGTGATTTTCAAGCTAAGATATATTGAGATACATTGCTTTTGAATATTAACAGATTAACTTAATTATTAAAGAACTTACTATCCTTTGTACCTTATAAGATATATAACTCTTTGAACTTTGAATATTATTCTCCTACATCTTACCTTATATACTCTCCAATCCTCTATATATATAGAACTTAGCCCAGCTACTAGTTCTTAATTGAGCCCTTTAATCTTTTATATTTTGCTGATTCTAGAGTTTTATTCTTATAATGATATCATACATTATTGACACAGGTACTAGAGAATATATCATCAGTAAAATGATACTCAACTGACTCAGATGGCAGATTGAAGAAGCTATAACTATAACAATTGTAGTAGCAGATAGATATGTCACAACACCACTTGGTAAAGTACACAAACTATCTATTTGCTTTGGCAAACTTATCATTTCAGTGTTAGCAATGGTAGTTGATACTATATTCTACAATCTTATTATTAGAAATAACTGGTTGAAAAAAGTATAAGCAGTAGTTAACCTTGATGTATACAAGATATAAATTACTTAGAAAGGATATTACTACAAAATACCTATTAACTTAGAAAGAAGAGTCTGCCTACAAATGATAAAGAGTGATGACAAGAATGAATAGAAGAAATTCTTTATAATGCAAATTGTATAGACTAACCAAAAAGCCAAGCTATTAGAATAAAAAAGTGAACAAGCTACCAGATTTAATCTCTCTACTATTAAGAATATTGAATTGTAACCTGAGGAATCATATATAGTTGAAATAGAAATCATTGTAAGAATACTCTAAAAACACTATAGTTAGATCAAACTAAAAAGCTCTCTTGCAATTACTAGAATTACAATCAATATAGAGGTTATTAATGCAGACTATATAAGCAAAATTAAGATTGTAGTTATTAATTGACATCAATTTAATATAGCTAAACTTTATGGAGGAGACTGAGTTATGCAGTTAATAATCATACCTATCTGGACTAGTAAAGTAGTAAAAGTAACTAAGCTTGAAGAAACAGCTAGAGAAGATAAAGAATTTAGATTAACTGGGGTTAATATTATGAAAATCATGACAGATCTCAAATATGCACCCAAGACAGCAAACAAGAAGGCTTATATATTCAGAGAATAACTTAGTAAAGAAGAAAAGAAGGAACTAAAATTACTCATTAACAAATACTATAATATCTTTGTAATAACTTTTGAGAAAATTAACTTGAAGCTACTAAGCTTAGAATCATATATAAATCTCATACCTCCAAGACCTCATAACTGATACTTTATGGCCAGATTCATTCTAACTGATATATAGTATTCAGATAAATACAATAAGTATAATATATATATATATACATACATACCTAAATTACTTATCTTATTATCAATAGTTATAGTTAGCCTAACTCTAGCAAATGATCTAGCAAATAACTAGCAAATTACATTAATGAAGCTAGAGAATACCTAACCAAGAATCTAATCCACATAGATGACCTAAGGGTTAGAAGAAAAATAGACTCAATAAATCAGCCAGTATCTGAAAATAAGCTTTGTAGATAAA
>RBNK01000117.1:0-39423 GCA_003990785.1 Endogone sp. FLAS-F59071 | reverse complement strand
CAGCTTATATAGCTTATATAGCTTATATAGCTTATATAGCTTGTATAGCATTTTGCAGCTTTGTAGCTTTATAGCTTGTGTAGCTTATATAGTTTGTACAGCTTGTGTGACTGTGTGGCTATATAGTGTTTTGTAGCTTTATGGCATTTTGCAGCTTTGCAGTGTTTTACAACTTTATAGCTTTATAGCTTTGTAGCTTTGCAGCTGTGCAGCTTATATAGCTGTACAGCTTACATAGCTATATATAAAAGAAGAAGAAAAGGATTAAACTATAGAGTACTATTGTTATTATTTAAAAGTAAATTATAAAAAAAAATAAAGTAGTTTATTCTTTTCTAGAGTATTGCAGCTTGAGGCTTATAACCTGTTATAACCTCAAAAGGGTGGACTTTTGTAGATATTATTAGACATTACAAATAACTGTTACTATGCCACAGCACTACTTAAAACATTCTTGTCACTCAAAATAGAATTACCTAATAGGGTAGTTCCCGAATTAGAAATACTAAATAAGGCATTGCCAAATAGAGTATTGCTGATTGAGGAATTACTCAATAAGAAAATTCTGTTATAGAAAATTCTTTTTGTAGCATTACCATATTTAGAAATATCTTTAGTATTGAAGCATTTCCTTTTTCAATATTACTTATCTTAGCATTACTCTTTTCAGAAATACTTTATATAGTATTTCCTTTCTATTTATTACTACTCTTAGTAATTTCTTTTTTGATTATTACCTTTTATAGTAATTAAGTTCAAAGTTAAAAATATTTTTTAAATTTTTAAATTTTTAAATTTTAAATTTTAATTTTTAAAGGGTTAATACTCTTTAATAAATATTTTTTTTTAAAAAAAAAAAAAAAAAAAAAAAAATGAAATTTGAAATTTGAAATTTTTCAAAAAGTAAATTTAGTATTCAAAGTTAAAATATTTTAAAAAAATTTTGAAATTTCAACTTTTTCGAAATAAATTCTAATTGGCTATGGTGTAATTACCCTTCGCACTTATTAAATACAATGAAATTAGCCTCATGCTTATTGGCTATATTGAAATTAGGTTCATTCTTATTGGCTGATAAGATCTATTTTTAAAGTCTCTCATATGATATATGTCTCTCATGTGATATATGTTATTTCTTTATACTCACCACTTGCTACTTATAGCTTACCTGCTTGTCACTTGCTGCTACTTATTACTCACTACTTACTACTTATGACCACTTACAACTTATTACTCACAACTTACCACTCACTACTTATGCCTAAAATCTCAAAGCCTACGATCGATCTCACTCTCTTAGAGATGGCAATACATGTTATATCACGAGCTATTGATGAGGTTTTGGAAGACCCCAAGAGTAAAGAAGACTCAGAGGAGGAGGATGATAATGCAATTTTTTATATGGTGAATAGCCTTATTGATACAGTGTTGCTATATTCAGCCTCAACAAAACCTAGATATTTAGTTCCTTGTTAGATGAATCTAATTTATTCTAACTGGGCTGAGGAAGTCCTTCTTTATTATAATGAATAGTAATTTATTGAAGTCCTATATCTGAAGAAGGCTATATTTGTCAAGTTGGTAGCAGCTTTGGAGGATCATCTGGTTTTCCTTAATAAATCACCTAACCCATAGACTTCAATTTAAATTCAAATCACCATATTCCTTAAATGCCTTAGCTGCCTCTTGTCATACTGCGAAATAGCTATGTTATTTGGTTTATTCTTGGGATCTGTTAAGAACTATATTATATATATAGCCAAGGCTATCCCAGATGTCCTCAAAGCAATATACATATAATGGCCTCATGGAGACAAATGCTAACAAGTCCATACTGGCTTTCAAAAACTTGCTAATTTTCCAAATATTATTGGTGCCATAGACGGAATACAATTTCCCTTTTGCTGTGAACCTCCTGATCACAAGACATCATACTGGTCATAAAAGCAAAGATATTTACTAAATGTATAGGCAACTGTTGATTATCATAGTTGTTTTACCAGCTATTTCATTGGTTGGTCTAGGTCTTACCATGATTGCAAGATGTTCAATGAATTGTGCATCTCCAAACTACAAGCCAATCTCTTTATTGGAGGTGATTATCTCCTTGGCGATGACAGATACAAGCCCTGTACACCTTATTTGATCTGTCCATACCCCAAGCCACCTGCTGGTCCAAAAAATGACTTCAATAAGTGTTTGTCTAAGATATGCATTGTGGTTAAATATACATTCAGGTGCCTCAAAGGACAGTTTGAATTTTTAACAGGGATTTGCAACAGAGATGTTAGCAAAGCAGTGAACATCATCTATGCAGCTTTCATCTTGTACAACTTTATTGAAATCAATAATGATAATAGTTTGGTGGTGAATGAGACATCTATTAAGAACAATGATGAGAGTATTGGAGTAATCAATATAGAAGAGAAAAGAGAAGTGGAGGAAGAGAAAAGAGAAGGGGAGAAGAAGAAAGATATCTTGAGGAATATAATTTATAAATAAACGAATTTTGATATTTAGATATTCAATTAAGTCAAGATCATAAAAAATACTTTATTCCATATACATTATTCCATATGCTTGCATAATTTATAAGAGGTCAACCTTATTAGTCTCACAGGTATACTCATTCTGTAAATAATCATCCTCATCCTCATCCTCATTATGAAACTCATCCTCATTGAAGGCTGTAAAACTCTCATTATCCTCACCACCACCATCCCTAATATCTACGCTGCTGCCCTTGCCACCACTATCCCCACTATCTATACTGCTGCCCTTGTTGCCAGCCTTGCTACCCTCACTACCACCCTTGCTGCTACTGCCCTCACCACCACCCTTGCTACCACTGTCTTTGCTGCCACTGCCCCTATCACTGCTACTCTTGCTGCCCTTGCTGCCCTTGCTGCCACCCTCATAGTCATTATTCTTGCCATCCTTACTGTCTTTGCTACTCCCCTCTGAAGGATCGCTGATAATGGTAGGACATTTGTGCTTGGCCATCTCAATATTATATTTATTGGCCACACTATACCTTAACCTAATTGCCAGTTTCTTTAATTCTAATTCTTTCATCCTGAATTTATGGTTCTGCATCCTGGATTCATTATCCTACTCTTGTTGTAATTGCTTTACCTTAAAAGATTCTATATCCTGATTTGTTTTGGCATCCAATGCAATATCCAGCCTCTGACCTAGCTTTGCAATACTCTGTGCTATTTGTCCCTCACTATTAGATTTCTTCTTCCTAGAAATTGAATTCTCTACTGTATTCCCTAAGGAGTCTACCATCTTGATTGGGAAGAGGTTGGGCATTTTATAGAAGATATCATACATTTTCTCATAATAATCCCATATAAGTATTTCATTCCCAGACTCACTATTGTACTTCCTCACTATACGGATAGTATCCTTTGAGCAGATAAGCTTCTCTTTGACTATCTACTTTTGATAGAGTTTATTCTTGCCTATTTGGTACTCAAGAAAATTGTCCTTAATATACTTAAGCAGCTTATGTAAAAGCTTCTTGGTTCAGATATTCGTTTCATATTTGTGAATAGAAGAGTGTCTGGGATCATTAAGTAAGTCTACATCTATGTCTACATTCATGTTATTATTAATCTCATTCTCACTTATGCTCCTCTCTCGGTCCGTTTCCCACTCCTTTGCAGAATTGTCTGGCTTGCGGAATGATTGTAGTAGTATGCAGGCATCTTTCTCGATAGCTTTATATTGCGAATTTGTATCAGCTCCAAGAGGTAAGGAGTTGAAAGCATTATTGAAATAATATTTGGTACCTTGCTTCTCCCCCTTTCCCTTCCCCTTCCCCTTCCCCTTCCCCTTCGAATTTCTTTACCATTGAGCTCTTTTCTTCTCCTTTTCCTTCTTTAATTATCTCCTCTTGGCTTCTCGCATTTCTACTTTCTTGGAATCTTTCTTATAGAGTCTCTGAGGTTTTTTATACATTGCATTTCATTGTAGTATCCAAGCTTCATCCTTGTCCTCCTCATCTTCATCTTTGTCCTTGTCTTCATCCTTATCTTCAGTATCAATGTTAGTAATCATTGTCATAGGTGCTAAATCAATGTCAATAGATGTATCTCTTGATTCGCTTCATCTATTGGAGGCAACAGATATAGATTTCTCTTTAGGATTGTCATTATCAGAATCTTCAGCAATAAGCTGATAACTGTAAGAGTGATAGATATAAAAGCAGCAACAAACACTTGCAGAAACATAACAGACAACCATGCCCCGATTCAACAATGACGAATACCTCCGAAGCCGAGTTATTGAAGCATACCGAGCCTTAGAAGACCCTCCATCCGAACTACTACCTAAGGAAGGATCCGCCCTACGAAGAACTCAAATAATAATGAAAAACATTGACATTGCTCAGAAACAACAAACATAAGACGAATTTCAGGCCTACTATAAGATCGCTAGGATCTGGGAAGAAGATCTCGAACATGTATGGGACCGATGACATGCAGAAGCATGCAAACGAGCACTATACCAAGGGATTCCCCTCCAATCTCAAAGGATTGCCCTCCAGATTTACGGACTCTTCCAGTTCCGACCAGCCGCCTTGAAAAGACTTACCAGAATTGGACCATCCGCATTCCACCAACTATCTCAAATTGCATTTGAGAAACTTAAAGAAGAAATCCGTGTAATACAAAGAGATTTCGACCAATTGGAACAGTTCCTTGATTTGTGAAACCTTTTAACTATCTTAAATCTTTCAACCGTCTTAAATCTTTAACCGTCTTAAATCCATAACTTATATAACTCGTTATATCATATAAATTCATAAATAGTTTATATTTTAAATAACCAATAGTTCTCCGAGTAGTAACCTGGGCAGCTACCCGTATAGTACCTCAAGAATTTGTATAAATATCCCTCAAATCTTTATTCAATAAACCTCAGTTCAATAGCAGTGCACACTCAAGATCCCTTTGAGAGCTAAAGATCTCACCCCCTTCTACACACATCAAGAGCGCTAAAGACTATAAGTCTGAAATTTACAATTAATAATCTTATAAAGAAACAAAGTACTTTTGATACCTTAGAAACCTTGCGACATACTCGGAGATTCCTAAGTCCAACGCGGATTAGTATCATCAGACGCTTCCTCAAAGGCGGTAGAGGAGAAACCCCCTTACAATAACGGTGTTGAAGGATATCAGGTTAGGACTAGAAACATAGGTATTGATGTGAGGAGCTCATAGTTAGTTTGGGGAAGGGTGACTGAATGGATAAGTGATTGAATAGGTAAGTGATTAGTTATTATTCTCTCAATATGGTGAAATATTCTCAATATAGCAAAATATCTCCTTTGAGATTTCGTGAGTACACAAGGGCCCCATGGTTGTGGCTATGGTTGAGCTGATTATAAACAGGTTCTCTCAATATAGCGAATTATCTTCTTTGGATATTCGTATAACTCACCTCATATTCTTATAATCTCAGTGACACTACATATCATATAATGCACAATATGCTGCTATTAATAAAGTAAGAGGTTTAGCATAGAGCTATAATATTTTTCTTTATTTTAATTCAAAATAAATAATAAAAAATAAACATTTAAAATTATAAATTTTTTTCATTTTTGTTTAACTTTGAATACCCCTATTTTTGCTATGTTAGGTGCAGTATCGGTTATTTTGCTTGCAACAAAGTGTGTTTGTTTGCTGAGTCAATTAACAAAGATGGTTATTACATCTTTTCCAGATGTTGTTTTTAATAGTTGAATAATGAAATCCATACTGATTTGTTTCTATTTTTCGGTAGGTATAGGTAGCAGTTGTAATAATCCAGTAAATAACTATCTGAGTGTTTTGTTATGTTGACAAGTATCACAAGAAGCTATGAAACTCTTGGTGCTTATAAACATTTTTGGCTAGTAAAAGTTTCTAGTAAATGCTTCATAGGTTTTATTAAATCTGAAGTATTCTGCTAAGAATATATTATGATGTTCTTATAGAATCTTGATGTAGAGGTTTGAAGGTATGAAGAGTTGATCTTTGTAATAGAGGTTGTTGTTTTGAATTTTGAATTTATTTGCTATGTCTGGTTTGGTATTGAGTTTATCTATGATTTTTTGTACTTTTTTATCTACTAGAACTTCTTTCTGAATATCTTGTATCTAGTTATCTGTGATTTCGATGATAGCTTTGATTTGTTCTTCCTTCTGTTATTATCGAGATAATGTATCTACTACAACATTAAGCTTTCCAGATTTGTAAATTATTTCAAAGTGATAGTTGTTAAGATGGTCTATCTATTATACTTGTTGAGTGGAGAGGGTTAGCTGTTTGTTCAGGTATTTAAGTAATTCATGATCTATATAGATCAAGAATTTATTACCTATCAGATAGTGTCTCCAGACTTGTGTTGCATTGATTATTGTGAGTAATTCTTTTTTGTGAATAAGGTAATTTCTTTCTGCAGATAACATTTTTCTTAAATAGTAGGCAATAGGTTGGTCTTCTTGTAAAAGTATAGCTCCAATTACATAATCTGAGGCATCGATAGTTACTATAAATTATAGGTTCTAGTCTGAGCTTCTAAGGACAGGTGTGGTTGTTAACTTTTCTTTTAAGGTTTTGAAGGCTATGTTATGGTTTTCATTCTATTCTTGATTAACATTTGTATCTGTAACTGTCAGATCATATAGGTATACTACAATTCCTACTAGTCCTAGGAAGAATTGTATTTCCTTGATTATTGTTGGTTTTTCCCATCTTTTGATTATCTTGATTTTTGTAGAGTCAACTAGAATTCCTTGTTTGTTAATTTGATATCCAAGATATACAACTTCTTTTTGTAAAAAGTTATACTTGCTGAGTTTGGCATATAGCTGATGTTTTCTCAGTATTTCTAGTACTTGGTGAAGGTGTTGTAAGTGTTCTTCTTTTGTCTTACTATAGATCAGTATGTCATCAATATAGACAACTATGAATTTATTAAGTAGCAGTCTGAATATATCATTAGCTCTTGGAATGTTGCAGATGCATTTGTCAATTCAAAAGACATGACTTTCCATTTATAATATCCATATCAAGTTCTAAATACTGTTTTTGGAATATCTTCTTCAGCAATATAGATTTGATGATATCTTGATTATAAGTTGATAACTGAGAATATGGTTACTCCTTTGAGTCTGTTAAATAATTCTATAATGTTTAGTAATGGGTATCGGTTCTTGATAGTTATATCATTAAGTTGTCGATAATCAATATATATTCTAATTCTATTCTTTTTGATAAATATAATAGGTGCTCCAAAAGGTGATGTGTTAGGTTGAATAGATCCTTATTCAATTAATTCTTCTAAAGTCTTCTTGAGTTCTTATAACTCTGGTCTGGATAATTGATAAATTTTCTTGAATGGTGGTTCTGTGCCAGATATTAATTTAATTCAATAATCAATGCTTCATTGTTGTGGTAATCCTTTTAGTAAATTTATAGGGAATCAGTCTGCGAACTCAGTGATAAGTGGTTGTAGAGATATGTCCAGGCTATTAATATCTATATCAGTTTCAGTAGTTATTTTAGTAATATCTTTTTCCGTAATAATGCAGTAGTAAACTATGTTGTCTTTTTCGAGGTATTGGTAGAATTTTTTGGTGGAGTAGAGTCAGATTTTATTGTTTCTTGATTTGGAGATCAGTTTGATATCCTTGTTTTGATGAGTAAACTTCATAGTTCTACTTGGCTAGTTGATGTTAGGGTTCTTCTGATCTAGTTAACTTTTTCCAAATACTATACTTGGTTTGGGCATACCTATAATTTCAAAGTTCAATGCATCCTGGTATGATTCAATTGAGATTAGAAGATTTTTAGCAGTATGAGTAACTTATTGAGTTCCTCCATCAGTGACTTCTACAATCATTACTACTTCTCATAGTAACTTGATTACTTTAAGTTGATCTACTAATTGTTTACTGATGAAGTTGCATGTTGCTCCACTATTAATCAGTATGTTGACTATTTCATTCTTCATTGTTCCTTTATAGAAAAGAAGTTCTGTCTTCTTTCCAAGTGATGATAATATTCTGTATTCCACTTTTTCTTCTATATCTTCTACTTTTATTTCTTTGATAGACCACATGTCTGTTGTGTCATCGATGGACCAGTCTGTTTTCTTTTTCTTGGTTGGTAGTTTTATAGCCTTGCATGCTTGTTTCACTTCTTCTTCCTTCTTTGCTAATTGTTGAATTTGTAGTTTCTTGCTTTCTTCAATGCAGCTCCAGCATTTCCAAGCATCATCTATGTAGTAGGTTCTATTTCTATGAGAACAGCATCCATATGATACTATTCCTTATACTATCTTCAGATACCATCATTTGTCTTTAGTGAGTATAGGTTTCTTTTTGTCTGTTAATCCAAATTTTCCTGCAGTACATTCAGTTTTTGGAAGTTGTTCTATAACTTTAGCTATTACTGAGTTGTCAAGCTTGATGAATATGAATTGCACTAGCTTAGCTCCTTTGGTAACTTGATATTTGCAGTGAGCTAATAAGTTATAAACTGCAAGTATAATTTCACCAGTGTAGTCTGCATCAATAACTCCTACTTTGATCAAGATTCCTTCTTTAATTTTGCTGCTTTTATCTAGGATTTGTATATAAGTTCCACTTGGTGGCTTTAAAGTGATTCCTGTCTTGATTAGGAAAATTGATCCTAATAGGATTAATACATCTTTGTTTGCATAGATATCATTCATATCCTGCAGAGTTTGCTGTTCTCTTAGTAGGTACTATAGCATCTGGGTACTTCTTTTTGACTAGAAAGTTGGTTTCATTGTTAGTTTCTTATATCATGTATAGTTGTTTATCATCTGATGATTCTTCCAATTCTTCTTCTTTATCTTCCTGTCTTCCTTCTTCAATATCAGCCAGTTCTTGTCAAGTGCCATTGTAGACTAGGTTGCATCCTTTACTATCAATAGTAGATGAGTCATAAATGGTCTAGAGATCTTGTGGGTAGATTTCATCCCAATATACTCCTTGCTCATATCTTTTCTTATCTCCTTAGAACTTTCCTTTGTTAATATATTGATAGCTTCTCCAGAAAATATTATAAATTTCTCTAGTGTTATTAGCATAGAGGTGTGAGTTCTTGCTATAGTAAGGTCTATTATTCATTGGTAGCATCTGTCAGTGTCTTAGCTGTAGTTTTATTCTTTGATCTTTCTTTTTGATAATGAGGAAGTCTTCTACTTTAGTTTCATCTGGTATGAGGTGAGTTGTTGAACAGTTGCATATATATTCTGCACAATAAATATATTGATCACAGAATGAGCATTTTGTCTGTACTATGTTCTAATTGATAAGAGTAATTTATTCTTGTTCAGTCAACTTGTAGTATCTTTGGCTGTATTTTTCTTCAATTATATATAGTTGACTAATATCTCTCAAATCTGTTTCTTCTTTGGCTATTATGCTTTTGCTTGTGCCTTTGATTTCTTCTTTCTTTATAATCTTTTCTCCTGAAATAGTGTAAGTACTTCTATATTCAGGTGTAATATATCCACATCTTCCACAATTGAAGTAAGTCTTTATTTTCTTCTAGTTGTCCTTGTTTTCATCCTTTTTAAAATTGTTTCACTATGTTGAGTTATTGTTATAGTTTTCTTATCCTCCTCTGAATCCTTCTCAGAGGTTAAATCCTCCTTAATGATAAGTATCAGTAGTTAGCTTGCTGCTTGAGCTTGAATTATAGTACTTGTTTTCTGTTCAAGTTTGTTGTACTGATAGAATTGTATATACTAATTTGATGACTAGGCATATAGGCTTTCTCTCTCCTTAATACAAGTTTCCAGCCACTGTAGAAGAGTCTTGAATAAAGTGTCAGCTCATATACTATAAGTGATGTAATTGTTATTGTTATAAGGTATTTCAATGATAATGAGATTAGCGTCGATTTCTACTGTAAAAGCTTCAAAAGTTTTGGTTCCTTCGGTGTTAAATCTTGCTATAGTCAGTCATTTCTTTGCTTTAGTAATATATGTACTACTATGGAATTTGTCAATTAGTAGAGATCTAAGGCTTTATTATACAGGGATATTTGGATATCCTAGTTGGGCTATACCAGCTACTTAAACTACTACCAAAGTTATATCTTGCCAGATCAAAGGTTTTCTAGACAGATTTTGCTACCAGATTGCTACCGATTTTCTGAGAAATCTAGCAATTTTGTTGACTTGTATATATGACTTGGTATATACTTGTTTAGATATGTGATTAATGTTATTAGTAAGTTTATTATCTGGTATATAATCATCATTTTAGCTGTTAGTATTGTAATTAGCTTCAACAGCTAATATAAATGCAATAACTTCTTTAGCTTCTCCATCAAAGGGTTGTAAGTTGACAGCTTTAGTTGTTTAGCTAAGTTGTACTATGTGTCCTACAAGTGCAGTTAAGGCTGCTACTTATGTAGTTAATATGGCAATTGCAGTATTAGCTATTATGTTAGTGAATGTAGTTGGTATGGGTAGTGGTGATATAGGAAGTTCTGTCAGTATGTTGAATATATTCTCTTATTTTGTGATCAAATATTTCATCTTTTGAGTTGAGATCTTCTGATTCTTTAAGTATGTTAGCTTCGAAGGTAATTCTTCGAACAATTGTATCAACATCTTCAATGAATGTAGTATCATAATTAGGTTTATGTAAGTTACTCACATTAGGTGCTTCTTGAAAAATTGGTCTGCTCAGTTCAGATTTATATTGGAATATAGATATTATAAAGTTGATAGATTCCTCAATAGATAGTGGTGTGATAGGTATAGTTGATCCTAATGGTATTGTTTTGGCAAATCATATGAGATCTTCTTCTACTAATTTCTCAAATAATCTATTTGCAATTCGGTAGTAAATGGTGCTTCAATATATTGAGTAATCAAATAGTAAGTTAGTGATCTACTCTTTAATGATTCGTCAATTGTTATATCCTTGTATAGTAGATGTAAGGTTAGTAAAATGATGTTCAGCTCATATAATTGAAACAATATCACAATCTTCTTTAATATTCTCATAGAGAAAATCTTAAAATGCTTTGAAGTAGGCTTCAGTTTTAAAAGTTTATTATAGAGTTCAAGATATATTTTACCTTGTAAATGAGCTATAGTTGTTGAATCAGTGCTTCATAACAGTTGCTAATATTGTGTCCACTTAAAGGGTTCTATGATATATATAGCCTCTCTGGCTGTTAGAAGTGAGATGCATGTTTTTAGTAGTACTCTGAGTATGTCGGTCATGTCTAAAAGAAATTGATAATTCTAGGTCTTTATAAAAATATTAGTAGTATACTTCTTATTATTATAATAGTTTTTCATTACTACTGCTATCAAGTTGTAAGGAGGTTTCTTCTAAACTATTTGTAAGGAAGCATCTGATAATACTAATCCACATTAGACTTAGGAATCTCTGAGTATATCACAAGATTTCTAAGGTATCGAAAGTACTTTGTTTCTTTATAAGAATATTAATTATAATTTTCAGACTTATAGTCTTTTCTAGTACTCTTGATGTGTGTAGAAGAAGGTAAGATCTTTAGCTCTCAAAGGGATCTTGAGTGTACACTACTATTGAACTGAAGTTTATTTAAATGAAAACTGAGGGAGTATTTATACAAGAAATCAGATAGTACTACTATAAAGGTAGCTGCTTAAGATAGTACTTCTGATAGCGGTAATACTTTAAAATAAAATACTAAAATAAGTAATGCAGTAAAAGATAATATTGTGAAAGGTAATAATCAAAAAGGAAATTATTAGAGATAGTAATTTGATAAAAGGAAATACTATATGAAGTATTTCTAAAAAGAGTCATACTAAGATAAGTAATATAAGAAAAGGAAATGTTACAATAGATAATACTACTAAGGCATTTCTGAATATAGTAATGCTACAAAAGGGATTTCCTAAAATAGGATTTCCTCATTGAGTAATTTCTCGATTAACAATGCTCTATTTCTAATTCAGGAACTACTATATCAGGTAATTCTATTTCAGGTATTTCTTCAAGGGGGAATTCCTTATCTGTCTTAGTTTGACTAGATGTTTCTGAGTTTTCTCTGTTCAAAAAGTCTAAGATGATGTAGATACTGTTGTGAGGGTATTTCTCCTTCATGACTTCTAGTATTCTGTCCAGTTGTTCCTTAGGAATTCTATCCTATTTTCTAAGTGAGAGTGTTCCAATCCGGTTGATTACTTGTGGCCATTGTTTGAAGAAGTAGAATATTCTTCTTCCTCTTTCGAATTTGGTATCTATTAATCCTATTTAGTTCTTGGCTTCAATAAAGTTAGATACTAATATATTATTAGTAGTGGTGAATAAGGCATAACCCATTTGATAGTAAGCCTGATATTATTTAGAGATATTGAATATTCTGAATATATTTATATTATCTCGTAAGTATTGTACTATGTTATTGTTATCTTCCAACATGACTTCAACATAGACTCAATCAGTTTCATAGTATTGTTGACTAATTGCTTCATCAATTAAAGTTTCTACTTTGTCTATATTCAGAGATAGGGGTTCTTGATGATGAGCAGTGTTGCAGTGGTTGTCTCCATTGTAGAGGATAACTCTAAGTTCAGTTGTAGTCCTAATGGTAGGTATGGTTGTTTGTTATACTTCTGTAAATGTTTTATTGATGCTTTTTATATATCACTTTTATACAATATCTATATCGAAGATAATGAAAACTTATTCAATAATGATTGAAACTTCTAAATCAATAGTTGTAAGGGGGTTTCTTCTAAACTGCCTGTGAGGAAGCATCTGTTGATACTAATCCACATTGGACTTAGAAATCTCTAAGTATATCACAAGGTTTCTAAGGTATCGAAAGTACTTTGTTTCTTTATAAGAATATTAATTATAATCTTTAGACTTATAGTCTTATTAGCACTCTTGATATGTGAAGAAGGGGGTGAGATCTTTAACTCTCAAAGGGATCTTAAGTGTGTACTGCTATTGAACTCATTTCAGAAGGTTGTGAGAATAGTACAGAACTTCAATTTAATAAGTCTGCAATTATCTGCATTATATAAAACCTCTTGAGATTCTAGCTTCTTATAGAGAGTTATATAAGGTTGATGTGTTTGTATAAGGAATTGTTAAGGGGATTTGAGGATTAAAGAACTGAAAACTAATTGACTGAAGTTTATTGAATAAAGAATTGAGGGATATTTATACAAAATTGAAAAGCTAAGATTGATAATATAAGCTAACTATAAATCTTCAATAGTATTAATGTCAGCAGTACCTATGATGTCAGCAATGCTTACAATGTTAGTGGTGCCTATGATATCAGCAATACCTATAATGTTGGCAGTGCCTATTTCTGATCCTGATAAGGAAGTATTGATTTCTTCTTTTGGATTTAAGTAACTAGAATATTCTAAGTAGTGCTGCGGCACTGTAACAGTAATAATATTACTCTTACAACTCTTCCTCTCTTAGGAAAATAGTATCTATGCTATTTCTATAAGAAAGTTGTATAGTATTCTACAAGTTTTCATTTCCTGAAGGTGTAGTGTTGATTCTGTTCAGAGAGTGTCTGCTGAACAGTAGTTTCATCTTTAAGTTCTAGACTTGATACAAGTGATTGTCTAAGTGTTTTGTTTTATGTAGGTAGTTTTGTTGATATCAGTCTTGTTCTGAAGTTGTCTTATCTGCTGATTTTAGTAGGTAACTCTAGATTCTTCTATATATGGCATTTCTTGTGATTTGAGTACTGTAATTTGTTTTGTTTATACCAGAGTCAGTGAGTTAGGTAATTCTAATGTTTTGTTTATCTGTGAAGCTTTTGGGTGTGAGCTGATTTATCAGTTCTATTTTTCTCTGTTCTAACTCTTAGATTATTCGGGTGTGGATCAGATCCTTAGTCGGGTATTCTAGCTTTCTGGCTTTATATGAGCTCATTCGACGCTGACAATCTAAACTGATTCATTAGTTGTTTATTAGGATTATTGGCAGGCTAGAACTGTTAGTAATGAGGTAAGTAATTTAGGCTAGTGTATGCATGTCGGTCTGTCTAAATGCTGCCTGTATTGGTCTGAATCTTGCCATAAGGTGTCAGAGGTGTGGGATTTGCGCATGACTCCATTTCTGAACTTGGTGACTTGCTTTCTTTTAGCAATTTGTTTCTTGGCTAGATCTTGTCATGTATCTTACTTTTGTTGTTTAGATTTGTCTATTCTCTTTGATAAGGGTTATCTACTTGGGTCAGTAATGAGGTGTCTCTTTCTAGGTAAGTCCTTGAGATCACACTAAGATTTGGGTATAAGTGCTCATTTATGCATAATTCTGGCAGGTATAAGAATGGGATTGTCCAACATCTCTATCTTGCAACTCCAAAAGTCTTCTAATTTACATACTACTCCTTTCTTCTATACTTTTACTATAACTTCATAGTACCAATAATATCCAGTTACTTCTGTCCTTGACAAGCATTGCTGGGATAATGATGATGGCAAGATAGTTTATGAAACTTCTCCCTCGAGCTCTAGTATTCTGAGCAAGTGCCATTGGGATTCTGATAGTGAGGATACTGGTGAGCATTCTCTCAAGTATCGATTTGTAGAGACTTCTGCTCTAGGTTTGTGTATAAGTTGTTGTAAGTTGAAATCTTTGGAAGTCTTCTTGACTTATGAGTGGTTCTTTTCTATTATGCTTTTCAAACTGCTTGAATACTCTAGATACTTGTAGTTGGTGATAACAACCTTACAATCATTATGAAAGGTGGATTTTGAAAGTATGAATTATGAGGCTCTATGATCGATTTGGTCAATTTATCAAATGGGTCCCTGTTGTAATAGTTGAACTAATTGTCAGTCTATCTCCAGTAGTTACTACTATAGTTATAGCTTCAGTGGCACTTTCTTCAATAGCTAGCAAAACATCTGCTACTCTTATTATAACTAATAAAGTTGAAGACTGATAATTATAATTCAGTTTTGATATGACTCTTGTCTATTTTGAGATTACTTAGTAATTCTCTTATGTTTTCTTTTGATGATTAAATCAGCCATGTCATTAGAAGTCCTTAGTCTTCAAAGTCTGCATAGTCTCCTTGGCCTCTATCAGATAATTAAGAGAATGTGCATCCTTCTTATATAATTGTTGAAGATTGAGTTGATATCTGAAAATGCCAATCTATTGATAGAGTTAAGTTCTGGTTTTCAGAACCTTGGTCTCCTTATAGAGTTCTAGAATTTGAGGAGTGAATAAATTTATAGAGGGCTTATATTACCTCCTATTGTGCATCACCATCTTCTTCTTCTTCTAAGTAAATTTGAATAGATAGTCATTTCCTTAATTGAGATCCTTTTGACTATTAATTATTCAGTTTGTAATCTAGATGTTGATAATTATTTCTTCAATAATTATTTATCTGTTTCTAATTCGACTAGTATTGTTATATCAGCTAGTGCTTGTTGTTCCAGAGTATATTATTCATTTCTATCAATACTAATTCAGTAATCTATGTCTCCAATGAATGATTCATATCATCTTCTCAAGATTGCTTATATTGACATATCTTTATAAAGTCTATTCACAAAGTTTACCTACTTTTAAAGTCCATCTATGCCTCTTATTGTTGTGATCATCTCTATTCCTCCTCAATATTATAGTCTTCTTGCTAATATATATAGATGTTTGGTGTTATTCTGAGTATATCACAAGTATTTCAAAAGAGTTTAGGCCTGAATAAAATGTTCATAATATGTGTTCCTCAAATGTTGATTATGTTGCAATTGTGAATGTTTGTTGTATTAAGTGTTGTTGCTGCTATCAAAGTTGTATCTTGCTAGGTCAAAGGTTTTCAAGACAGTTAAAGAATGGTTTTTCATTACCGCTGCTACCAAGTTTGTAAAGGGGTTTCTCCTAAACTGCCTGTGAGGAAGTGTCTGATAATACTAATCTGCATTGGACTTAGGAATCTCCGAGTACATCACAAGGTTTCTAAGGTATCGAAAGTACTTTATTTCTTTATAAGATTATTAATTGTGAATTTTAGACTTATAGTCTTTAGCACTCTTGATGTGTGTAGAAGGGGGTGAGATCTTTAGCTCTCAAAGGGATCTTGAGTGTGCACTGCTATTGAACTGAAGTTTATTGAATAAAGATTGAGGAATATTTATATAAAAAGGTCAAAGCTAAATATATAATAAATAAATGATATAATATAACTAATAAATGAGGTGATAGTCAAATGATATGCTAATGATCTGATGATCAAGGACTGAGATGACTAAGCACCAATAATAATACTTAATGATCAAAATAAAAGTATAGGAAAACTGCTAAATTAATTCTGAGTGATGAGAATGGTAGGATTAGTAGGAATGATTGCTGTGTCATTAAGGGATTACGATGTTTACTTGGTTGCTGCATCACCAGGGATTATGTGAGAATCAGAAGAGCTTGAGAAATTGGATAGATGTGGAAACATTGCTATGTCATCCCTGGTGGATTACATGAGAATCAGAAGAGCTTGAGAAATTGGATCACTGATGGAATCAGAAGATCGGATGGATGTCTGATGGTAAGAAATCAAATAGTTCTATCACTACTTGGTGGATGCTGCGGTGCAATTACTGCGCTCTTACAACTCTTCCCCTCTTAGAAGAAAATAGTATCCTCGCTATTTCTAAGGAATGTAAAGTTATCCTAAAATATGAATATAAGAAAATACTACTCTTGATAAGGATAATACTAAGTAAAAAAGTAGCTTATCATTTTTCCATGAACAAATGACTTCTAAATATTTCAAAGAATAAAATAATAAAGGGATAATAATGTAATAGATCAAATATGTAATTTAAATAAAATAAAGATTGCCAAATAAAATAATAATGTCCGATCTGAATAGAAGAGAATAAGTTACTGAGATGATAAATGAAATACGTCAGAGGGAAAAGGAAATAAGTATGTCAGGGAAAAAGGAAATCAATCGAGTGCATTATTGTTTAATGCAATAATAATAGAATAAGGATCGATTGAAATAAATAATAATTGTTCAATAAATAAAATAACTGATATAACTGTGACAACTGAATAAAATAAACTCCGAGTATCGAAATAATTTTTTAAAAAAAAAAGGAATATATAACTGAAGACTGTGCTCGCTGTCCTTTTTCAAAATCTCCTAAATCCTCCACATGTTGTCGTTCTTGCCCTCTACGCTGATTCGTCTGTCTGTACATCTGTCTGTCCGAGGTACATGGTTGTTCGGTCGTTCTAGATTCATAGCACTCGGTGTGGCTTGCTTGTCTCTCTCGCTTTGGTCGTTCTGACTTTCTTTTATTTTTTTTTTTTTTTTTTTTTGTTGCAATGATCTTGCTAGAATCTTCAAGGATCTCTCTGCATAGTGCACGTGTGAGTCATGCTACTGATTTCGGTAAGTAAACTCAAGATCTTACCATAAGCGGTGGTCATGGTGCATTCCTTGCGATTCGGGTACTGTGATTCGTTTTGTTTACGCTAGGGTTGGGTAATTCTAACGTTTGTTTATTCTGAACTTGTTTTCGGGTGCCAGCTGATTTGTCGAGTCTATTTTTCTCTGTTCTAACTCTCAAGTCATTCAGGTGCGAATCGGGTCCTTGGTCGGGGGTCCTGGCTTTCTGTGTAAGCTCATTCGATGCTGACGATCTGAACTAATTTGTTGGTCATTCACTAGGGTTATTGGCGGAACAAGGTGAGTGATTCATGTGGGTGTGTGCGCGTATATGTGTATGTTCGCATGTCGGGCTGTCTGAATACTGCAGTTGTCGGTCTTGCTGAATCCCGCTATGAGGTGTCAGGGGCGTGGGATTCGCGCGTGATTCTGTTTCTGGTGACTCGCTTTCTTTCGGCAATTCGTTTCTTGGCTTGGGGGTCTTGTTATGTATTTTGCTTTTGTTGTCCGGATTCGTCTGCTCTCTTTCTCTCTGACAAGGGTTGTCTGCTTGGGTCAGCAATGAGATGTCTCTTTCTAGGTAAGTCCTTGGGGTCACATCGAGATTCGGGGGTGGGTGCTTGGGTGGTTGGGGGTGGACTATTCTGGGTCATGAGATTCCAGGTTGTTCTTGCGCATGATTCTAGCAGTTATAAGAATAGGGGTCCCGACGTCTGTCTTTGCAACTCTAAAAGTCTTCTAATTCATATACTACTTCTTTCTCTTATACTTTTACTATGACTTTGCAGTATCAACAATATCCAGTTACTTCTGTCCTTAGCAAGCATTGCCGGGATGATAACGAGGTTGTCTACGAAACTCCTCCCAGTCAACGGTTTTTGGATACAGCAGATTCTGAGAATGTTGACCATCCTCCCAAGTGTCGATGGGTTGGTGAGTATCTGATCAATTAGAAGTCTGCTTGATCACTAATGATTTCTTTTCTTATGACTTTGCTATATATTTTAATCTTCTAGCACCTCTGGCTACTTCTGAGGATAGTGAGGTCATCTGTGAAACTCCTCCGGGGTTTTAGGATGAAGCAGCCTGGTATTATAAACCAGACTTGACTCCTAGTCCTGTAGCAAGTCCAGATTTTGAATATGAAGAAGAGGAGGAAGAAAAGGTCAAAGCAGCTATTGCGGCGAGTCTTGATTTTGACAATGACGGTGTAGCAACTCAGCTGCTCCCAGTTGATGAAGGCTTTGATACGGATGCGACACTATATCCTGGTAGGTGCAGTAGGTGGGGATCTTCCTGAAGTATTTTCATTTACTGACAGTTTTCTTCTACTATGTTTTTCTTATATAATTAGAACTGTCTCAGAATCTGGCAACTTCTGAAGGATATTCAGATTCTTTTGATGGTCAAGTCTTGGATTCAATAAATTCAAGCATTCTGGTCTCAACTCCTGGATCGTCAAGTCCTTCGGGGTCATCAGATAAGGAAAATGAGTATAAGAGTGATAGATATAAAAAGCAGCAACAAACACTTGCAGAAATATAACAAACAACCATGCTCCGATTCAACAATGACGAATACCTTTGAAGCCGAGTCATTGAAGCATACCGAGCACTAGAAGACCCTCTGTCTGAACTACTACCTGAGGAAGGATCTGCCCTATGAAGGACTCAAATAATAATGAAAAACATCGACATTGCTCAGAAATAACAAACATAAGACGAATTTCAGGCCTACTATAAGATCGCTAGGATCTGGGAAGAAGATCTTGAACATGTATGGGACCAACGACATGCAGAAGTATGCAAACGAGCACTACATCAAGGGATTCCTCTCCAATCTCAAAGGATTACCCTCTGGATTTACGGACTCTTCCAGTTCCGACCAGCTGCCTTGAAAAGACTTACCAAAATTGGATCATCTGTATTTCACCAACTGTCCCAAAATGCCTTTGAGAAACTTAAAGAAGAAATCTGTATAATACAAAGAGATTTCGACTAATTAGAACAGTTCCTTGATTTGTAAAATCTTTTAACCATCTTAAACCTTTCAACTGTCTTAAATCTTTAACCGTCTTAAATCCATAACTTATATAACTTGTTATATCACATAAATTCATAATTAGTTTATACTTTGAATAGCCAATAGTTTTCTGAATAGTAACCTGGGTAGCTATCTAGTTATCTGTGATTTCGATGATGGCTTTAATTTGTTCATCCTCCTATTGTTGTCAGGATAATGTATCTGTTACAATATTAAGCTTTCTAGATTTATAGATTATCTTGAAGTAATAATTGTTAAGGTGGTCCATCCATTGTACTTATCAGGTAGAGAGAGTTGGCTGTTTGTTCAGGTATTTAAGTGATTCATGATCTGTATAGATCAGGAATTTGTTGCCTATTAGGTAGTATCTCCACACATATATTGCATCGATTATTGTGAGTAACTCTTTTTCATAAACAGGGTAATTTCTTTCTGCAGATAACATTTTTCTTGAATGGTAGGCAATAGGTTGGTCTTCTTGTAAAAGTATGGCTCCAATTGCATAATCTAAGGCATCAGTAGTTACTACAAATTGTAAGTTCTAATCTGGGCTTCTAAGGACGAGTATGGTTGTTAACTTGTCTTTCAAAGTTTCAAAGGCTATGTTGTGTTTTTCATTCCATTCTTGAATAACATTTGTGCCTGTAACTGTCAGATCATATAGGCATGCTATAATTCCTGCGTAATTCTTGATAAACCTTCAGTAGTATCTTGCCAGTCCTAGGAAGGATTGTATTTCTTTGATCATTATTAGTTTTTCCCATTTCTTGATTACCTCGATTTTTGCAGAGTTAACTAGAATGCCTTGTTCAGTATCTAAGATATGCAACTTCTTTTTGTAAAAAGTTACATTTGCTAAGTTTAGCATATAACTGATGTTTCCTTAGTATTTCTAGTACTTGGCGGAGATGTTGTAAGTATTCTTCTTTTATCTTACTATAGATCAGTATATCATTGATGTAGACAATTAGAAATTCATCAAGTAGTGGTCTAAATATGTTATTCATCAGTCCTTGGAATGTTGCAGGTGTATTTGTCAATCTAAAAGGCATAACTTTCTATTCATAATGTTCATATTGAGTTTTAAATGCTGTTTTCAGAATGTCTTCTTTGGCAATACAGATCTGATAATATTCTGATCATAAGTTGATTACTGAGAATATAGTTGCTCCTTTGAGTTGGTCGAATAATTCCATGATGTTGGGTAATGTATATCAGTTCTTGATGGTTATATCATTGAGTTGTTGATAGTCAATGCACATTCTAATTCCATCTTTCTTTTTGACAAATATAATAGATGCTCCGAAAGGCAATGTGCTAGGTTGAATAGATCCTCATTCAATTAATTCTTCTAGAGTCTTCTTGAGTTCTTATAACTCTAGTCCAGATAACTGATAGATTTTCTTGAAGGGTGGTTCTGTGCCAGGTATTAAGTTAATTCAATGATCGATACTTTATTTTGGTAGTAGTCCTTCTCATAAGTTTATAGGGAATCAGTCTGTGAACTTGGTGATAAGTGGTTGTAGAGATATGTCCAGGCTATTAATGTCTATATCAGTTTCAGTGGTTATTTTAGCAATGTCTTTTTCCGTAATAATACAGCAGTAAACTATGTTATCTTTTTCAAAGTGTTAGTAGAATTTTTTGGCTGAGTAGAGTCAGATCTTGCCATTTCTTGATCTGAAGACTAATTTGATGTCCTTGTTTTGATGAGTAAACTCCATAGTTCCGCTTAGCCAGTCGATGTTAGGATTCTTCTGATCTAGCCAACTTTTTCTGAATACTATACTTGGTCCGGGTATGCCTATGATTTCGAAGTTCAGTATATCCTGGTATGATTCAATTGATATTGGAAGATTCTTGGCAGTATAGATAACTTATTGGGTTTCTCCATTAGCAACTTCTACAATCATTGCTGCTTCGTAGGATGACTTGATTACTTTGAGTTGATCAGCTAGCTGTTTGCTGATAAAATTATATGTTGCTCCACTGTCAATCAATATATTGACCATTTCGTTTTTCATTATTCCTTTGTAAAAGGTTCCATGTTCTACTTTTTCTTCTGTATCTTCTACTTTTATTTCTTCAATAGACCACATATCTGTTGTATCTTCAATTGACCAATCTGTTTTCTTCTCTTTAGTTGGTAATTTTATAGCTTTGCATGCTTGTTTCGCTTCTTCTTCCTCCTTTACTAATTGTTGGATTTGTGGTTTCTTGCTTTCTTCAATATAACTCCAGCATTTCCAGGTATTATCTACATAGTAGGTTCTGTTTCCATAAGGACAGCATCCATATGATACTATTTCTTATACTATTTTTAGATATCAATGTTCATCTTTGGTGAGTGTAGATTTCTTTTCATCTATTGATCCGAATCTTCCTATAGCACATTCAGTTTTTGAAAGTTGTTCTATGACTTTGGCTATTACTAAGTTGTCTAGTTTGATAAATATGAATTGTACTAGCTTGGCTCCTTTAGTAACTCAGTATTTGTGGTGAACTGATAAGTTATGAACTGTGAGTATATTTCACCAGTATAGTCTGCATCAATAACTCTTGCTTTGATCGAGATTTCTTCCTTGATTTTGCTGCTTTTATCCAAGATTTATGTATAAGTTCCAGTTAGTGACCTTAGAGCGATTTTTGTCTTGATTAGGAAAATTGATCCTGGTGAGATTAGTGCATTTTTATTTACATAGATATCATATCCTGCAGAATTTGCTGTTCCCTTGATAGGTACTATAGCATTTAGGTGCTTCTTTTCAACTAGGAAGTTGGTTTCATTATTGGTTTCTTATATCATATATAGTCATTCATCTTCTGATGATTCTTCCAATTCTTCTTCATCTTCTTGCCTTTTTTCTTTAATATCGGCCAGTTCTTACCAAGTACCATTGTAGGCTGAGTTACATCCTTTACCATCAATAGTAGATGAGTCATAGACAGTCTAAAGATCTTGTGGGTAGATTTTATCCCAATATACTTCTTGTTCATATCTTTTCTTGTCTCCTCAGAACTTTCCTTTGCCAACATATTGATAGCTTCTCCAGAAAATATCGTAAATTTCTCCAGTATTGTTGGCATAAGAGTATGAGTTCTTGCTATAGTTTATTATTCATTGGTGGCATCTGTTAGCATTTTGGTTGTGGTTTTATTCTTCAATCTTTCTTTTTGATGATAAGGAAGTCTTCTACTTTGGTTTCATCTGGTATGAGGTGGGTTGTTGAACAGTTACATATGTATTCTGTACAATATATATATTGATCATAGAATGGGCATCTTGTCTGCACCATATTCCAATTGATGAGGGTGATTTGTTCTTGTTCATTCAACTTGCAATATCCTCAGCCATATTTTTCTTCGATTACATATAGTTGGCTGATATCTCTTAGATCTGTTTCTTCTTTGGTAGTCATGCTTTTGCTTGTACCCTTGATTTCTTCTTTCTTTGTAATCTTTTCTCCTGAAATAGTGTGAGTACTTCTATACTTGGGTGTGATATGTCTATATCTTTCACAATTAAAGCAAGTCTATGTTTTCTTCCAGTCATCCTTGTTTTTATCCTTCTTGAAATTGTTTCGCCATATCAAACTGTTATTATAATTTCCTTGTCCTCCTCTGAATCCACCTCGGGGGTTGAATCCTCCTCGATGGTAAGTATTGGTTATTGGTTTGCTGCTTGAGCCAGAGTTGTAATTCTTGTTTTCTGTTCATATTTGTTATACTGATAGGATTGTATATGCTGATTTGATGACCATGCCAAAACACCATTATTTGTAAGTATATGGGCTCCCTCTCTCCTTAATGCGAGTTTCCAGCCACTGTGGAAGGGTTTTGAATAAGGTGTTGGCTCGTGCACCACAAGTAATGTGATTGTCCTTATTGTAAGGTATTCCAATGATAATGAGATCAGCATCGATTTCTGTGGCAAAAGCTTCAAAGGTTTTGCTTCCTTCAGTATTGAATCTTGCTGTGGCTAGTTGTTTCTTTGCTTTGGCAATATGTGTGCTACTGCAGAATTTGTCAATCAGTAGGGATCTAAGGCCTTGTTGGATGGGGATATTTGGATATCCTGGCTGGGCTATGCCAGCTATTTGAGCTACTACCAAAGTTATATCTTGCTAGGTTAAAGGTTTTCTAGGCAGATTTTGCTACCAGATTGCTGCTGATTTTCTGAGAAATCCAGCAATTTTGTTGACCTGTGCATATGACTTAGTATATATCTGTTTAGGTGTGTAATTAACATTGTTAGTGAGTCTGTCATCTGGTACTCAATCATCATTCCAGCTATTAGCATTGTAATTGGCTTCAACAGCTGATATAAAAGCAGTGACTTCTTTGGCTTTTTTATCAAAGGGTTGTAGGTTGACTGCTTTGGTTATTTGACTGAGTTGTGCTACTTGTCCTACAAGTGCAGTTAAGGCTTTTACTTGTGCAGTTAATGCTATGATTGCAGCATTGGCCATTATATTGGTAATTGTAGTCAGTGCGAGTAGTGGTGATGTAGGAAGTTTATTTTCTCCTCTGTTTGTTTGTTGGATATATTCTCTTACTTTGTGATCAAATATTTCGTCTTCTGAGTCAAGATCTTCTAATTCTTCATGTTAGCTTCGAGTGTAATTCTTTAAACAGTTATATTTGTGTTTTTAATAAATGCAGTGTCAGCATCATGATAGATGGTTGTGTCTGGTTCATATAAGTCACTTATGTTGGTTGCTTTTCTAAATGTTGGTCTGCTTGATCCAGATGTATGTCGGAATATAGATAATGTAAGGTTGATAGGTTCCTTGATAGATAGTGGTATAATAGGTATAGTTGGTCTTAATGGTGTTATTTTGGCAAATCATGTAAGGTCTTCTGCTACTAATTTTTCGAATAATCTGTTTGCAATTCGGTAGTAAAAGGTATCTCAGTGTATTGAGTAATCAAATGGCGAGTTGGTAATCTAGTCTTTGATGACTTGGCAATTATTATATTCTTGTACAGTAGATGTGAGGTTGGTGAATTGGTGTTCAGCTTATGTAATGGAAACAATGTCACAATCTCTTTTGATGTTTTCATAGAGGAAATCTTGAAATGCTTCAAAGTAGGCTTCAGTTCTAAGAGGGTTTTTGAATTCTTCTAAAAGTTCGTTGTAGAGTTCAAGATATGTTTCACCTCGTAAATGAGCTACTGTTGTTAAATCAGTGCTTCGTAGCAGTTGCTGATATTGTGTCCACTTGAAGGATTCCATAATGTATATAGCCTCTCTGGCTGATGGAAGTAAGATGTGTATGGTGTCTTTAGTAGCACTCTGAGTACATTGGTTATATCTAAAAGGGATTGGTAATTCTAGGTCTTTGTAAAATTATTAGTAGTATCTTTTTGATTATTATAACAGTTTTTCGTTACTGCTACTACCAAGTTATAAGGGGGTTTCTCCTAAACTACCTGTGAGGAAGTATCTGATAATACTAATCTGCGTTGGACTTAGAAATCTCTGAGTATGTTGCAAGGTTTCTAAGGTATCGAAAGTACTTTGTTTTTTTATAAAAATATTAATTAGGATTTTCAGACTTATAGTCTCTTAGCGCTCTTGATGTTTGTAGAAGGGGGTGAGATCTTTAGCTCTCAAAGGGATCTTGAGTATGCACTGCTATTGAACTGAAGTGTAAGAGTGATATATATAAAAAGCAGCAACAAATACTTACAGAAATATAATAAATAACCATGTCTGCCATCAGCCGCCAAAACCAGAGAACTCAAGAGCCTTATCTGACTCAACTGCAGCAAAGAAATACTGCCAGATGTTCAACACCACTCTGACCAAACTATAAACAGATCAAGAATATAGTAGAGAATGCAATCATCAACCAATATAATGAACCACTACAACTATATACTAGAGTAACCCAAGAGGATACTATCGACATAGTAGAATTCACAAAAAGAAATATCAACATTCACTAATTTAACAACACTGCTAGACAATTCAGAAGCTACTATCAAATAGGATATGCCTTACAACTAAGGTAAGAAAACTATCAAGAACTGACAGAACGAGAATCCACCGAATATCTAAGATTAAACCCTTAGGAGAGACACATAGCTAAAAGGACCTTCAACATATTCCAACATTGGCTATCCACATTGAAACACCTTGGCAATCTAAGCCCATACTAATGGGAAAACTTGTGGAATATAGAAGAAGAAACATTATTACTTTACCTCCTTAGAAATTACCTAGTAGACAATAACTGCATCGAAGAGGAAACCAATACTTCTATATCTGGATCAGATACAGAAGAAGAAATCCACACTACCAAAATTATTAACACTGTGGATACCATCCACACCGCTGAAATTATCAACATTGTGGATACCATCCACACCACCAAAATTATCAACACTATAGATACCATCCACACTGCTGAAATTATCAACACTGTTGATACTATCAACATCGTTGATATCTTATTTAATAATGAATGGAACTTATAAATTAAATATAGTATAACCAATCATATTCCGAGTAGTAACTTGGGCAGCTACCCATATAGCACCTCGAGAATTTTGTATAAATATCTCTCAATTCTTTATATAATAAACTTCAGTTCAATAGCAGTGTACACTCAAGATCCCTTTGAGAGCTAAAGATCTTACCCCCTTCTATACATATTAAGAGCACTAAAAGACTATAAGTCTGAAAATCCTAATTAATATTCTTATAAAGAAACAAAGTACTTTTAATATCTTAGAAACCTAAGGTATCGAAAGTACTTTGTTTCTTTATAAGAATATTAATTAGGATTTTCAGACTTATAGTCTTTTAGTGCTCTTGATGTATATAGAAGGGGGTGAGATCTTTAGCTCTCAAAGGGATCTTGAGTGTGCACTGCTATTGAACTGAAGTTTATTATATAAAGAATTGAGGGATATTTATATAAAATTCTTGAGGTGCTATATGGGTAGCTACCCAGATTACTACTCAGAATATGATTGGTTATACTATATTTAATTTATAAGTTCCATTCATTATTAAATAAGATATCAATGATGTTGATAGTATCAACAGTGTTGATAATTTCGGCAGTGTAGATGGTATCTACAGTGTTGATAATTTCGGTAGTGTAGATGATATCTACAGTATTAATAATTTCAGCGGTGTGAATGGTATCCACAGTATTGATAATTTTGGCAGTATAGATTTCTTCTTCTGTATCCGATCCAGATATGGAAGTATTGGTTTCCTCTTTGATGCAGTTGTTATCTACTAGGTAATTTCCAAGAAGGTAAAGTAATAATGTTTCTTCTTCTATATTCCGCAAGTTTTCCCATTGGTGTGGGCTTAGATTGCCAAGGTGTTTCAATGCAGATGGCCAATGTTGAAATACATTGAAGGTCCTTTTAGCATCTCTCCCAAGAGTTTAATCCTAGATATTCGGCAGATTCTTGTTCTGTTAGTTCTTGGTAGTTTTCTTGCCTTAGTTGTAAGGCATATCCTATTTGATAGTAGCTTCTGAATTGTTTGGCAGTATTGTTGAATTGGTGAATGCTAATATTCCTTTTTGCAAATTCCACTATGTCGATAGTATCCTCTTGGGTTACTCTAGTATATAGTTGTGGTGGTTCATTATATCGGTTAATGATTACATTCTTCACTATATTCTTGATCTGTTCATAGTTTGGTCAGAGTAGTGTTGAACGTCTAGCAGTATTTTTTTGCTGCAGTTGAGTCAGATAAGGCTCTTGAGTTCTCTGATTTTGGCAGCTGATGGTAGGTATAGTTGTTTGTTATATTTCTGTAAGTGTTTGTTACTGCTTTTTATATATATCACTCTTATATGAAGTTTATTGAATAAAGAATTGAGAGATATTTATACAAAATTCTAAAAGCTTATTATAGTATAAGCCTAATAATATAAGTTAAATCTTGATATCAGTGGTGTTTATGCTATCTATAGTGTTGATGGTATCCACAGTATTGATGGTATCCACAGTGTTGATGGTATCCACAGTATTGATAATTTCAGTAGTGTAGATGGTATCCACAGTGTTGATAATTTCGGCAGTGTAGATTTTAGCAGTGTGGATTTCTTGTCTAATCTGAATTTCTTCAAGAGGAAATTCTTCAAAGAGTGATGTGGTGCAATTACTATGCTCTTACAGAATCAGTCTGTGAACTTAGTAATAAGTAGTTATAAAGATATGTCTAGGCTATTAATATCTTTATTGGTTTCAGTAGTTATTTTAGTGATATCCTTTTTAGTAATAATGCAGCAGTAAACTATGTTATCTTTTTTAAAGTATTAGTAGAATTTTTTGGCAGAGTAAAGTCAGATCTTACTATTTCTTAATTTGGAGACTAGTTTGATATCTTTATTTTGATGAGTAAAACTCTATGATTTTACTTAGCCAGTTAATGTTAGAGTTCTTCTGATCTAGCTAACTTTTTCTAAATACTATACTTGGTCTATATATACCTATAATCTTAAAGTTCAATGTATCCTAATATGATTCAATTAAGATTGGAAGATTCTTAGCAGTATGGGTAACTTGTTGGGTTCCTTCATTGGCAACTTCTACAATCATTGCTACTTCTCATAGTGACTTGATTACTTTAAGTTGATTTGCTAACTGTTTGCTAATGAAGTTACATGTTGCTTTACTGTCAATCAGTATATTAACTATTTCATTTTTCATTATCCCTTTATAGAAAAGAAGTTCTATCTTCTTTCTGAATGAAGTTAAGATTCTATATTCTACTTTTTCTTCTATCTTTTCTTCTTTTGTTTCTTTAATAAACTATATATCTGTTATATTATCAATTGACTAATCTGTTTTCTTTTTCTTGGTTAGTAATTTTATAGCCTTGTATACTTGTTTTGCTTCTTTTTCTTCCTTTGCTAATTGTTAAATTTGTGGTTTCTTACTTTCTTCAATGCAGCTCTAGCATTTCTAAGCATTATCTGTATAGTAGGTTCTGTTTCCATGAGGACAGCATCTATATAGTATTATTCCTTATACTATTTTTAGATACTATCATTTATCTTTAGTAAGTGTGGGTTTTTTTTTATCTGTTGATCCAAAACCTCCTATAGCACATTCAGTTTTCAGAAGTTGTTTTATAACTTTGGCTGTTACTGAATTGTCAAGCTTGATGAATATAAATTGCACTAGCTTGACTCCTTTAGTAACTTGGTATTTGCAGCAAGCTGATAAGTTGTGAACTATAAATATAATTTTGCTAGTATAGTCTGTATCAATAACTTCTGCTTTGATTGAAATTCCTTCTTTGATTTTGGTGCTTTTATCTAAGATTTGTATATATGTTTTTATTGGTGGCTTTAAAGTAACTCCTGTTTCGATCAGGAAAATTGATCCTAGTAGAATTAGTGTATCTTCATTTGCATAAATGTTATATTCTATAAAGTTTGCTATTCCTTTGATAGGTACTATAGTATTCAGATACTTCTTTTTAACTAGGAAGTTGGTTTCATTATTGGCTTCTTATATCATATAGGTGTTTATCATCTAATGATTCTTCCAATTCTTCTTCTTTATCTTTCTATCTTCTTTCTTTGATATCAGCCAGTTCTTGCTAAGTGCTATTGTAGGCTGGGTTGCATCCTTTGCCATTGATAGTAGATAAGTCATGGATGATCCAAAGGTCTTATAGGTAAATTTCATCCTAATATACTCCTTGATCATATCTTTTCTTGTCTCTCTAGAACTTTCCTTTTCCAATATATTGATAGCTTCTCTAGAAAATGTTATAAATTTCTTTGGTATTATTGGCATAAGGGTGTGGGTTCTTGCCATAGTAAGATCTATTATTTATTGGTTGCATCTATCAGTATCTTAGCTAAGGTTTTATCCTTCAATCTTTTTTTTTAGTAATGAAGAAGTCTTCTACTTTGGTTTCATCTGATATGAAGTAAGTTGTTGAACAGTTGCACATATGTTCTGCACAATAGATATGTTGATCATAGAATGGGCATCTTGTCTATACTATATTCCAATTGATGAGGGTAATTTGTTTTTGTTTAGTCAACTTGTGGTATCCTCAGTTGTATTTTTCTTTAATTATGTATAGTTGACTAATATCTCTAGAGTCTGTTTCTTCTTTGACTGTCATGCTTTTGCTTACATCTTTGACTTCTTCTTTCTTTATGATCTTTTCTCTAGAAAGAGTGTAAATACTTCTACATTCAGGTGTAATATATCTATATCTTCTATAGCTGAAGCAGGTCTTTGTTTTCTTCCAGTCATCCTTGTTTTCTTCTTTCTTAAAATTGTTTTGCTATAATGGGTTATTATTATAGTTTTCTTATTCTTCTTTGAATTCTCCTCAGGGGTTGAATCCTCCTTGATAGTAAGTATCAGTAGTTGTTTTGCTACTTGAGCTAGAGTTGTAGTTCTTGTTTTCTGTTTGAGTTTATTATGCTGATAGAATTGTATATACTGATTTGATAACTATGCTGAAATATCATTGCTTGTAGGCATATGAGCTCTTTCTCTCCTTAATGTGAAGTTTCCAACTACTGTAGAAGGGTCTTGAATAAGATATCAGCTTGTGCACTACAAGTGATATAATTGTTATTATTATAAGGCATTCTAATAATGATGAGATTAGTATCAATTTCTGCTGTGAAAGCTTCAAAGGTTTTGGTTTCTTCAGTGTTGAATCTTGCTGTAGCTAGTTATTTCTTTGCTTCAGTAATGTATTCACTACTGCAGAATTTGTTAATCAGTAGAGATCTAAAGCTTTGTTGTATAGGGATATTTGGATATCCTAGTTGGGCTATGCCAGCTACTTAAGCTGCTATCAAAGTTGTATCTTACCAGGTTAGAGATTTTCTAAACAGATTTTACCACCAGACTACAGCTGATTTTCTGAGAAATCTAGCAATTTTATTAATCTATATATATAACTTAGTATATACTTGTTCAGGTGTATAATTAATGTTGTTGGTGAGTCTATCATCTGGTACTTAATCATCATTCCAGCTGTTGGCATTGTAATTAGCTTCAACAGCTGATATAAATGCAGTAACTTCTTTAGCTTCTTCATCAAAGAGTTGTAGGTTGACTGCTTTGGTTGTTTGACTAAGTTGTACTACTTATCCTACAAATACAGTTAAGGCTGCTACTTGTACAGTTAATGTAGCAATTATGGCATTGGCCATTATATCAGTAAATGTAGTTAGTATAAGTAGTGGTGATGTTGGAGGTTTGTCTTCTTCTCTATCTATATGTTAGATGTATTCTCTTACTTCATAATCAAATATTTTGTCTTCTAAGTCAAGGTCTTCTAATTCTTCAAGTATGTCAGCCTCAAGGGTAATTCTTTAAACAGTTGTATTGGCATCTTCAATAAAGATAGTGTCAGCATTGTAATAAACAGTTATATCTGGTTTATATAGTTCACTTATATTGGGTACTTCTCAAAATAGTGATCTGCTTAGTCTGAATATATATTGAAATATAGATATTGTAAGGTTAATAGGTTCCTTGATAAATAGTAGTATGATAGATATAGTTGATTCTAATGGTGTTGTTTTGGTGAATTGTATAAGATCTTCTACTACTAATTTCTTAAATAATCTATTTGCAATCTAGTAGTAAATAGTATCTTAGTATATTGAGTAATTAAATAGTAAGTTGTTAATCCACTCTTTGATGATTTATTGATTATGATATCCTTGTACAGTAGATGTGAGGTTGGTAAAATAGTGTTCTATTCATATGATTGAAACAATATCACAATCTCCTTTAATGTTCTTATAAAGAAAGTCTTAAAATGCTTTAAAGTAGGTATCAGTTTTAAGAGAGTTTTTGAATTCTTCTAAAAGTTTGTTATAGAGTTTAAGATATATTTTGCCTCATAAGCAAGCTATGGTTGTTGAATTAGTACTTCATTATATTTGCTAATATTGTATTCACTTGAAGAGTTCTGTGATATATATATCCTCTCTGGCTGTTGGAAATTAGATGTGTATGATGTTTTAGTAGTACTCTGAATATATTAGTTGTATCTAAAAGGATAATTCTAGACCTCTGTAAAATTATTAGTAGTATGTTTCTTATTATTATAACAGTTTTTTGTTACTGCTACTACTAAGTTATAAGAGAGTTTTCTCTAAACTGCCTGTGAGAAAGTATCTAATGATACTAATCTATGTTGGACTTAGGAATCTCTAAATAGGTCACAAGGTTTCTAAAGTATCGAAAGTACTTTGTTTCTTATAAAATTATTAATTATAATTTTCAGACTTTATAGTCTTTTTAGCACTCTTGATATATATAGAAGGTGGTGAGATCTTAAGCTCTCAAAAGGTCTTTAAGTGTGCACAGCTTTAGAAGTAAAGTTTATTGAATAAAGAATTAGGGAATATTTATACAAAATTCTCAAGGTACTATATAAGTAGCTGCCCAGGTTACTACTTGGAATATTATTGAGTAAGCTATTGTAAGAGTAATATTATTATCATTACTATGCTGCAGTACTACTTAGAACATTCTAGTTGCTTAAATCTGAAAGAAGAAATTAATACTTCCTTATCAGGATTAGAAATAGGCACCACCGATATCATAGGCATTGCTGACATTATAGGCACTACTGACATCATAGGCATTACCAATATCATAGGCACTACTGACATCAATACTATTGAAGATTTATAGTTAGCTTATATTATCCATCTTTGTAAGAGCACAGTAATTGCACCACAGCAATTGCACCATACTGCAGCATTCACCAAGAAGTGATGGAACTACTCAATTTCTCACATCCATCCGATCTTCTGATTCCATCAGTGATCCAATTTCTCAAGCTCTTCTGATTCTCATGTAATCTCTGGTGATGCAGCATCCAAGCAAACATCAGGAATGACACAGCAATTATTCCTACCATTCCCATCACTCAGAATTAATTTAGCAGTTTTCCCATACTTTTATTGTATTATTATTGATACTCAGTCATCTCAGTACTTGATCATTAGATCATTAGCATATTATTTGATCATCACCTCATTTATCAGTTATATTATCATATTTAGCTTTGACTTTTTTGTATAAATATCCCTCAAATCTTTATTCAATAAACTTCAGTTCAATAGCAGCCGAACTTACATACGAGTTCAATAGCAGCCAAACTCACTTACATATGAGTTCAATAGCAGCCAAACATACAACTTCAATAGCTGCACACCTCAAGATCTATAAGAACTGAGAATGCAACAACTGAACTCATAGCCGTCAAGTCCAAATAGATGATTGCAGACTTATTAAATTGATGCTCTGTAACTACATCAAAGCTAGTACACCCTGGTATGCACTATAGGAAATAACCATAAAAAACTATTAATATCTGGCATAGAAGAAAAATAAAATGATCACAGCAATGAGAGGCGTAAATGGACTTCAAAAGCAGGTGAACTTTGTAAATAGACTCTATAGAGACATCAATATAAGCAACCTTAAGAAGACATTACAAATCAATTATTAAAGAGACTTTTATCACCGAATCAGCACTTGACCGAACTGATGAAAAATTATAACTACCTCGAAGCTAGCACCCCCTGGTATGCACTATAGAAAATGACCAGAAGGACCACTGATGCCTACCCTAGAGGAAGAACAAAATTATCACAGCAACAATTAGATCTACAATTATAGAAGAGATTGGAATAAACTATTACTAGACAGAAGAATGGATGTACCTCGCAGAAACCCATGGAGGAAGACAAAGCAAGTAATAGCCATCTACTTAGGTTGACTCCTAAACAGAAGTAGAACAATTATTGAACATTTATTAATTATGAGAATCCTATAGGAATTTATTAGAAAATCTCTCTTCCGAAAAATACAGCAGAATTATAATACTTACTTTGATGAGCAACCAATCTGGTCAACCTTTGGAAATTCCTCCTCCTCGTCAATATCAGACAGAATTGTAGGAGAAAAATAATCAAACAAATCAATATTAGAATCAGACTCTGAAGCTGGCTCAGATCTCTCGTCATCATCATCATCATCAGAATACTGGCTAGAAGCCTCAGCTACAGGAAACCCCCACCACCGACTAGGACCATATTCTTCATCATCGTTGTCATTTTCAATAGCACTGATAACTAAGATATTGGACTGATCTGCATTCACATCTACATCTGCATCCACATCTGCATCCGAAGGACTCAGTATTGGACTGCTAAAGATTGGAGAATCGACATAATGTATAGAAGTAGCCAGAGGTGCTAGAAGATTAAAATACATAGCAAAGTTATAAGAAAAGAAATCATTAGTAATCAAGCAGACTTCTAATTGATTAGATACTCACCAACCCATCGATGCTTGGGAGGATGCTCATCGTCAATGTCCTCAGAATCTGCATTCCAAAAACTTGAAAGAGTTTCGCGAATGATCTCGTCATCACCGTCTGCCACAATTCGGGAACGATGACTGGTAGAAGGAGTTTTGCAGACAACCTCATCATCATCCCGGTAACACTTACTAAGGACAGAAGGAACTGGATATTGTTGGCACTGCAAAGTCATAATGGAAGTATAGAAGAAAGAAGTAGTATGTGAATTAGAAAACTTTTTGGAGTTTGGAGTTGCAAGACAGAGATGTCGACCCATTCTTATACCCACCGAAATCACGCGTAAATGACTATACAAGTATGAGCACTCCTGAATCTTGGCGAGACCCCAAGAACTTACCCATGTGCTAGAGAGATCTCATTCGGAAAGAGACCTCATTGCTGACTCAAGCAAGCAGACAACCCTTGTCGAAGAGAGCAGATGAATCCGGATAACAAAAGCTAGATACATGACGAGATTCAGCCATGAAGCTTATAAAGACGTACCTTCCCCAGCCAAGAAACGAATCGCCAAAAGAAAGCAAGTCACCAAGCTCAGAAACGGAATCATGTGCAAATCCTATGCTCTCAGAGCCAGATCTTATGACCATCGGCACCTTATAGCGAGATTCAGACTAATACACGCAGCATTCAAACAGACTGACATGCACACACACCTGCCCGAATCACTTACCTCATTGTCAATCTAGCCCGCCAACCCTAACGAATGACCGATAAATCAGTTCAGATCATCAGCGTCGAATAAGCTCGTACGAAGCCAGAAAGCCAGGACACTCAACCAAGGACCCGATCCACATCTAATGACCAAATGACCTGAGAGTTAAAATGGAGAAAAATAGACTCAATGAATCAGCTGGCGCCCGAAAACAAGTTCAGAATAAACAAAATGTTAGAATCACCCAACCGACCCTAGTGTAAACAAAACGAATTATATACCTGAATCACATAAGGAATGAAGGAATATACTGTGACCACTGTTTATAGTAAGATCTTGAGTTTACTTACCAAAATCAGCAACATGACTCACATGCACACTACGCAGAGAGATTCTTGAGAATTCTAGCAAGATCTTTGCGAAAAAAGAGAGAAAAGTGAGAATGAAAGAAAGTCAGAATGACTGAACGAATCCAGAATGACCATATATCTGAACACACATACTCGGATGAATCAGCATAGAGGGCAAGATCAACGATGATATGTGGAATGAAGAGGAAGAAAAAGGACAGTAAGCACAGTCTTTAGTTATATATTTTTTTTAATATTTCAATGCACCGAAGTCTATTTTATTTAGTTATATCAGTTATTTTATTTATCGAACAATTATTATTTTCATTTATTTTATTTTCAATCGATCTCTATTTTATTCATCTGTGTATCGAACAATGATGCATCTATTATGCACTCGATCGATTTCCTTTTTCCCTGATATACTTATCTCCATTTTCCTTCAGATTAGACATTATTATATCATTTATTACCTAGCGATCTTCGATGGACAATTATTTCATTTATTTGCATATTTGATCTATTATATTATTATCCCTTTTATTATTTTATTCTTTGAAATATTCAGAAGTTATTTATTTATAGAAAAATGACAAGCCACTTTTTTACTTAGTATTATCCTTATTAAGAGTAGTATTTTCTTATATTCATATTTTAGGATAACTTTAAGTTCCTTAGAAATAGTGAGGACACTATTTTCTCCTAAGAGGGGAAGAGTTGTAAGAGCGCAGTAATTGCACTACAGCAATTGCACCGCACCACAGCATCTGCCAAGAAGTAATAGAACTACCTGATTTCTCACATCCATCCAATCTTCTGATTCCATCAGTGATCCAATTTCTCAAGCTCTTCTGATTCTTATGTAATCCCTGGTGATGCAGCATCTAAGCAAACATCAGGAATGATGCAGCAATCATTCCCACTGTTCCCATCACTCAGAATTAATTTAGCAGTTTTTTCATACTTTTATTGTGATCATTAAGTATTATTATTGGTGCTCAGTCATCTCAGTACTTGATCATCAGATTATTAGCATATCATTTGACTATCACCTTATTTATCAATTATATTATTATATATTTAGCTTTGACCTTTTTGTATAAATATCCCTTAAATCTTTATTCAATAAACTTCAGTTCAATAGCAGTGCACACTCAAGATCCCTTTGAGAGCTAAAGATCTTACCCCTTCTATACACATCAAGAGTGCTAAAGACTATAGGTCTAAAATTCACAATTAATAATCTTATAAAGAAACAAAGTACTTTCGATACTTTAGAAACCTTGTGATGTACTTGGAGATTCCTAAGTCCAACGTAGATTAGTATTATCAGATGCTTCCTTACAGGTAGTTTAGGAGAAACTCTCTTATAATCTTAGCTTTTCAATTTTGTATAAATATCTCTCAATTCTTTATTTAATAAACTTCAGTCAGTTCTTCAATCCTTAAATCCCCTTAACAATTCCTTATATAAACACATTAACCTTATACAACTCTCTATAAGAAGCTGGAACCTCAAGAGGTTTTGCATAATGCAGATAGTTACAGACTCATTAAATTGAAGTTCTGCACTATTCTCACAACCTTCTGAAATAAGTTCAATAGCAGTGTATATCTAAGATCCCTTTGAGAGCTAAAGATCTCACCCCCTTCTTCATATATTAAGAGTGCTAATAAGACTATAAGTCTAAAGATCATAATTAATATTCTTATAAAGAAACAAAGTACTTTCAATACCTTAGAAACCTTGTAATGCACTTGGAGATTCTTAAGTCCAATGTAGATTAGTATTAACAGATATTTCCTTACAAGTAGTTTAGAAGAAACCCCCTTAGAACTTTATAAGAGCGCAGTAATTGCACCACAGCATCTGCCAAGTAGTGATGGAACTACCCGATTTCTCACCATCAGACATCCATCCAATCTTCTGATTCCATCAGTGATCCAATTTCTCAAGCTCTTCTGATTCTCACATAATCTGCCAGAGATGACGCAGCAATGTTTCCACATCTATCCAATTTCTCAAGCTCTTCTGATTCTCACATAATCCCTGGCGATGCAGCAACCAAGCAAACATTGTAATCCCTTAACGACACAGCAATCATTCCCACTGATCCCACTGTTCTCATCACTCAGAATTAATTTAGCAGTTTTTCCATACTTTTATTTTGATCATTAAGTATTATTATTGGTGCTCGGTCATCTCAGTCCTTGATTATCAGATCATTAGCATATCATTTGACCATCACCTCATTTATCAGTTATATTATATTATTTATTTGTTATATATTTAGCCTTGACCTTTTTATATAAATATCCCTCAATCTTTATTCAATAAACTTCAGTTCAAAAGCTGCGCACCTCAAGATCCATGAGAACTGAGAGTGCAACAACTGAACTCACAGCCATCAAGTCCAAATAGATAATTGCAGACTCATTAAATTGATGCTCTGTAACTACATCAAAGCTAGCACACCCTAGTATGCGCTATAGGAAATAACTATAAAAAACTATTGACATCTGGTATAGAAGAAGAATAAAATGATCACACAGCAACGAGAGGCGTAAATAGACTTCAAAAGCAGGCGAACTTTGCGAATAGACTCCATAGAGACATCAATATAAGCAACCTTGAGAAGACATTACGAATCAATTGTTAAAGAGACTTTTATCACTGAATCAGCACTTGACCAAACTGATGAAAAATTATAACTACCTCGAAGCCAGCGCCCCCTGGTATGCGCTATAGAAAATGACCAGAAGGACCACTGATGCCTGCCCTGGAGGAAGAACAAAATGATCATAGCAACGATTAGACCTGAAGAACATTTGGCATGTAGTTTGACAGAACATACATCCTCAAATCACTGACTAGATCAGGTCCCGGATATGATAAGCCTGAATAGAAGAGACTGGAATGAACAACTGCTAGACAGACAGACAGATGGATGTACCTCACGAAAACCCTTGGAGGAAGATAAAGCAATGGATAGCCATCTACTTAGGTTGACTTCTAGATGGAAGAAGAACAATTTTAAAAACGTTTATTAATTATGAGAATCCTATAGGAATTTATTAGGAATTCTCTCTCTGGACAAACTCAGCAAAAATCATATTACTTACTTGGATGAGCAACCAACTTGATCAACCTCTGGGAACTCGTTGCTCTTATCTGAATCAAATAGAACAACAGCAGAATCAAACAGAACAGCATGAACAAGAGAAGGACTTCCTAGAGTATACCAGCTTCGGATAGCCCTCACTGGAGTCCGATATCCATCAGAAGAATCTGCTGGAGACCCAGGAACTTTGCTCTTGTCCCTGTTGAAAAGAATTACATAGAAATTAATAGGAATTCTCAATCCTGACAAAATTATTGAAGAAGAAGATACTTACCCATCAACAACTTCAGGAGGCTCATTGTAAGGGGGTTTCTCTTAAACTACCTGTGAGGAAGCGTCTGATAATACTAATCTGTGTTGAACTTAGGAATCTCTGAGTACATCGCAAGGTTTCTAAGGTATCAAAAGTACTTTGTTTCTTTATAAGATTATTAATTATAAATTTCAGACTTATAGTCTTTAGTACTTTTTGATATGTGTAGAAGGGGGGTGAGATCTTTAGCTCTCAAAGGGATCTTGAGTGTGCACTGCTATTAAACTGAAGTTTATTAAATAAAGAATTGAGGGATATTTAAACAAATTCTCGAGGTGCTATACGAGTAGCTGCCTAGGTTACTACTCGGAAAACTATTGGCTATTCAAAGTATAAACTAATTATGAATTTATGTGATATAACAAGTTATATAAGTTATAGATTTAAGATGGTTAAAGATTTAAGATGGTTGAAAGGTTTAAGATAGTTAAAAGGTTTCATAAATCAAGGAACTGTTCCAATTGGTCGAAATCTCTTTGTATTACACGGATTTCTTCTTTAAGTTTCTCAAAGGCATTTTGGGACAGTTGGTGAAATGCGGATAGTCCGATTTTTATAAGGGGGTTTCTCATAAACCGCCTGTGAGGAAGCATCTGATGATACTAATCCGCATTGGACTTAGGAATCTCCGAGTACGTCGCAAGGTTTCTAAGGTATCGAAAGTACTTTGTTTCTTTATAAGATTATTAATTGTGGATTTCAGACTTATAGTCTTTAGTGCTTTTAATGTGTATAGGAGGGGGTGAGATCTTTAGCTCTCAAAGGGATCTTGAGTGTACACTGCTATTGAACTCATTTTAAAAAGGGATTGCAAGAATAGTGCAGAACTTCAATTTAATGAGTCTGCAACTATCTGCATTATGTATAAACCTCTTAAGGTTTTGGCTTCTTGTAGAGAGTTGTATAAGATCGATGTGTAAGGAATTGTTTTTAAGGGGTTTTGAGGATTAAAGAGTTGATTGACTTGAAGACTGAAGTTTATTGAATAAAGAATTGAGGGATATTTATACAAAATTCTCAAGGTGCTATACGGGTAGCTGCCCAGGTTACTACTCGGAATATGATTGGTTATACTATATTTAAATTATAAGTTCCATTCATTATTAAATAAGATATCAACAATGTTGATAGTATCAACAGTGTTGA
>RBNK01000116.1:0-39466 GCA_003990785.1 Endogone sp. FLAS-F59071 | reverse complement strand
TGATCGTTTTGTCGATTTTTGCCATTAATTCGCCCATTAGGGTTGCAAGCGTATCTAATTTATCTTCCTGATTTCTGATCGTTGTAGCCATCTGTTCCTATCGATCGAGGCTAAATGCAATATTGCTCTAATGGTTTCTATCTAATCCTTCGTCATCATCATCAGGGGGTTGATATCTGTTGTCTGTTTTTGATTTAGATCGCAATCTTGTTGATCTTGTTGCTGATGACGATGATGTATATAGGTTGTCCATTTCGTCGTGTCGTGTCGTTGAATGCTATGTCATTACGTGTTGTTTATCGCGTTGCTTTATCACGGTGTTGTTTGTCGCATTGTTTATCGCTTTGTTTGACGCGTTGTTTACGATTTTAAATAAACACTTACAGTAATCGCAGTTATAATTGCGTAGATGCTATGATTGCATAGATCTCAGGTTGTCGAGCTACAATTCGAGCGGCTCGGGGCTTATAACCTGTTGAAATTTGATCTTCGAATGTGTGTTTTGGAGTAAAGAGCGCACTGGCTAATAAAGCCAATATGCGTATATTTATTAATGCTAAATTATAATTGGTCAATACAGACAAAGATCGTCTAAGCCACAATTGAGTGACGTATGATTGATCATTGATGCATCGATCATTGATAGAAGAGATATAATAAGCTAATAATTACAACAACAACTACCATCCCAAACTAAAGAATTAACATATCGCTAGATAAGTAGGGCATTCTCACAGATACATATACTAGCGATAAATAATATTAGTAATGAGCTGGTCAACCACACACTCTGGGATATCTTAGCCTTTATACCCCAACTAACAATACTAGATCTATGTAGGTGTACTCAATTAGATGATACAATGGTGATAATTATAGCAGATAACTGTTCAGATCTGACTTATTTAGATCTTAGTTCATGTGTTAATATTACTGACTGGGTAATATATGAAATTGGAGGAAAATGTAAAAAACTACAATATCTTAATATTAGCTTTTTACCACTAGTTATATCTAACATTATTACATGGCTAGTTAAAGAATTTCTACATTTAAAGTTAATGTATTGGATAAATTGAAATGTTAGATAAATTACAATATTTGGAGAACAGTTTAAATATACTATATTGGCTTGAAATTTGATATTTCAGAATACCATACTATTTCATTATAGAAATATTTAATATAGTATATTACAACAATAATTGCTATAGTCTGCACTATTGAACTGAATCCTTTAAAAGAGAAAGCTGGTAATAAAGAAATATATAGTTATTAAAGTAGTTTATATATTTATTATTGTAGTAACTGAGTATAATTAACTAAAAAATTATCATACATACCTATATTATCTTTTTTTGGTTGAATATAATTATTAATAATCTCTTGTTCTAGCTCTTGCTTCTACTCTATTTGAGGTTGAGTTACTTCTATATCCAATTCTTGATTGTATTGTTGAATAGTATTTTGTGTCGGTAGTTGAGTATTAGGTAGCTTATATAGAGCACATATCTCAGCAATTCTCTCAAATCCTAGTGGAATACTTATAATAGCTTCTTGCTTGGGTAGTATATTAGTTGTATCTATAGGAATGGCAGATTGCTGCTGGACAAGTGCTGGAGGGGTATTTTGTGTTTGTATCTCAAGATCATATACTCTTGTTCTAATATTTTCAAAGTCATCACTAATAGTATCCAATAAATATACTGTATTTTGTAGTCACTGCTTGAATTCATCCAAATTGCTTTGTAATCTGTTTTGTATTTCTCTGAGTTCTGCTAGTTGACTATCTGTATTAGTTGTAGTATCTAATATTGTATTGCTAATATTTACTAGTTCAGTCATAATACTAGTAAACTGATTAGAGACAGATTGTTCTAGTAATCCTAAGGATTCATATAGCTCTGCTATTTCTGCAGTTTGTGTATTAGATATCTGTTTTATTTACAGCTCTATATAATATATAAACTGAGTATATTTTTTGACAATATCCATCTGAGTACTTTTCAATTCATCTATAGTTATATTTATCTGCTCAAATAGTGTTTCTTCCAATGAATCTATATGTTCAGTTAGTTATGTATCATCATAAAATGTGCTTGATGGTCAGGTTGATATACTTTGCTCTAGCTTTTTAAGTCTAGTATCAATATCTCCAATAAGTGCATTACCAAGCTTTGCTCCCTTTAAGCCTGTATTGATATCTGATTGCAAAGTTTGAGCAGCTGCTGAATTGCTCTTTGACTTTTGTATCTGATCTATCAGTTTCTTCAATTTCTATATCTTATTATTCATTCGTTCCTCCAAAGCTCATAATGCTACTTCTGCACTTTCACTGTCATTTTTTATTACTAAACTTTTGTATATACTATCTATCTGTTTTGATAGTCTTTCATGTATACTATCTATTCGTTTTGATAGTCTTGTAAGATTTTCTACCAGATTGTCTACTCATTCGCTTATTGGTATTAGTCGCTGCTCTATTTTCTCAGCAGTGGAATTTGCTGGTAGTGGTTGCACCATTAGATTGTCTTGTCCAGTTCCATAACCCATCAACTCAGTATTACTCTTTTGTTTCAATATAGTTATAAGTGCTTTATAGGCCTGATTATCACCTTGTTGTGAAGTCGATTTTAAATACCCAATAGCTAATTTCTGTTAGCTATGTAAGTGCAAAATACCTATAATATCAGCTCATATGAGATTTGGTTTTTGCAATTGCTTGATTATTAATGATATATCCATTATGATTTTGTTTTTTTTTTTTTTTTTTTTTTTTTTTTTTTTTTTTTTTTTTTTTTTTTTCTGTTAAAATGTCTTGGATGCTTTTATAGGTGTTGTGGCACAGCAATATGGCATTGTTAACTGATATAAATAAGTCAAAGATCTATTGTCCAATTTAAAAATTACACTTTTACCACATTACAATGTACTATCCAGATAATAACAATCTGCCCAAATCATCATATGGCTCTCTACAAAGACAGAGCCTGAATTCCAAGCTCCCCTCAAAAAAAAAAAAACAACATTCGCCACCAGCAGCACTCATTGATACAGTGGTGGGGCATCATCATACCCCTGATGAACAAAATGCAAAGCCAGATTGTTTAGTGTTATCACAGTATCTGGATGCTCCAAGTGCAATATCTTCCAAAGATAAACCTTCTGTATATGATAGTTTTAAAGCTATCAAACTTGAACTTATACCCAAAACTGCACAATCTTTTCCCTCAACAAATCAAACCTATTCTGATACCTCGGATATCTCTGATAGTGAATCAGAAAATTCTAAGCCTGATAACATAGATTCTCGCTCAGATTACCTTGAACCTGCATCAGACAACAAGCAATGCTCCTGCTTTCATTTTTGCTTTTGGATATTTATTGTACTGGGCACAATTTTGTGTCTGATGATGACAGCAATAATAGCATCTCTTGGTATAGCAGACTGGCCGATTAGTCCCATCAACAAAACATGGATCCCCTACAGCAGTAATCATCCTGTTGCATTGCAAGACTTTGCACTATATAATGGTGGTGCTAAAATCATTTATTCAAAAACATCACAAACACTTGAGTTAAATCCTAGCTTGCGAATCAACGATCCTGACTACCGTGGACCTGAGAATGCTATCCGGCAATCAATGCACATTGGCGAATGCTGGGCAATGAAGGGCAACCAAGGTCAGATTGCTGTTTTGCTTATAACCCCAATTGTTGTGACCAATATCACAATCGAGCATCCAAGCCGGCATGTTGCCATTGACATCACAAGTGCTCCCCATGAGATGGAACTATGGGGACAGCCTTTGGATGACATGTCTGATGATCCAGTGTTCATTGCAGCATTTACATACAATATTTTTGATCTGCCAGTTCAGACATACAAGTCTGCATCAAAGATCAAAGTATCATCTGTTATATTAAAAATTGTAAATAACTGGGGCAATAAGCAGCATACCTGCCTTTATAAATTAGGTGTGCACAGAATACCAGAGTGATATAAAATATATATATATATTTATTTGAATATAATAAAAAAATAAACCAAAACAAATACTATAATATACAGTTTATATTTTAGACAAGCTGTTTATGTACAATTTCTAATCTATCGACAGCTGCTTCAAGCGTTTGCAAATCCTCTTCATTTGGTTGAATTCGTATCAAACCCTTCCTTGCCAGCCCCCACAGCTTTTCAATAGTATCCTGATGTGTTTGAACTACAGTTTGCAATGAGCTGAGCATTTGTTGCCGCTCATACTGCTGGGCTACAAAGACTATAAACATCGAAACATCATCTTCAAACAGGCTAAGATACATGCTGTCACTATATATTCTAGACCATATCTGGGCCATCATTGATGGCTTGTTTCGGAAATCTTTGCAGATAGTGTTTGAGTATGTAAAATAGGTATTCAGCAATTCATATCTGATGGATAATAGGCGGGTGTGTTCAGAAAGTTTTTTCAGTGTTGTATACAGTTTAAACAAAGTCTCTGGATTGGCTGCTGTTGGGTTATTCATCAGCTGTGTGATCAACTGCATGAATGAAAACACTACAGTAGGGTTTCGAGTTCGAAGGTCAAAGAGTGAGTTATCAATTGCCTTGGTTGTTTCAATAATAATTTTGAGCAGCAATGATATATCACTCTTGCATTCGCTGGAAAGTTCTGAGAAACTGATTCTTGTATTTGCATCTTTTAGAGCTGAGCGTATTTCAGCCAGGTTATCAATCAGTGGATCCAATGATGGAAGTCTATCAACTACATTTGTGAGGTTGATAAACACTTGTGTATCTACAACAACTGGGACCAGAGTATACTCTACATCATGGTAAATAGAAGCAAAGTAGATCGCCACTCCAAAAATGCAAATGATGACTGGAATATAGAGAAGCTTGTGGAAACGCATGTTGTAAAAAAGGTAGATGGTGGTAGAAGTAAATTACTATACCTTTTTTATCAACTGCACTAGTATTTATAGATATTGAATGAGGTACTGCGTCACCATCATTATATTGGATTCAGCAATTTTTATACTGTATTTAATTTATAATACTATTTATTTAGACATTATAGAATATAAAAAGACCAAAAAACAAATAGAATCAAGAGTCATTTTTATTATTAAAATATGACAAACAAGCGACCACACGATCCTGAAACTGAGGCTGAAGCCAGCAGCAGCAGCAAAAAACTGCGATACACTTATGAACTACCTCCAGAAATTTGGATAGCCATCGCTAAAAACCTACAAGCAAAAGACAATACAAGACTGCAACTGACAAACAAGCAAATTGGTTTTTGGGCAAAAGATGCATATGACTATAATCTTCGAAAGGCTGGTGCTAAAATAGACTATAAACGTATACCAAAGAGTATATATTGGCATTTTTGGCTTAGACGATGGATCAGAGATGATGACGAGTTTGCACTGCTAGCAGTAGTACAAAAACTGAAAGAAACTACGACTATTACCCTCTCTTCACTTGCTGAAATGTACAACCAATTACACTGGCACTCTAACATCTCACAACTCATTCTGGCTCACTATGGATGCTTGCAAGATGTCACTGGCAGATCACTCATACACTATGCTGCAATGTACAATGATATATCTATTATAAGACAGCTTGTTGAGAGATATAATGCAAATGTCTTAGTTGAAGATATTTATGGATATACTCCGTTGCATATTGCAGTAAAGAGAGGAGGTACTGAACTTTTACAACTTCTCATCAGCCATGGTGCAAACATCGATGCTCAGTCTAAGGGAAAAAAATCAACACCACTACACATTGCTTTGCGGAAGGAATACAAGTCTGATATACAGACTTTGATAATAAACGGAGCAAGCATCAATATATCGAACCACAATGGAGAAACACCACTTCATCAAGCTTTGTCAACTGAATCCAGCGCCATATGGTATCTAGCTTTAATAGAAGGTGATCCTGACTTTACAGTGCAAGACATACTGGGCAGGACACCACATTTTAATGCTATGCAAACAATTTATAAACTGGGTAGAAAAAAGAAGGCAAAGGTATTTAGACTGATGCTTGAGGCAGCAAAAATTCGTCATGGTGTTAATAGACGTATACGAAAAAATAGAACATTTGTTTGGTGAAATTAAATTTTTATTATTGTAACTAGTATATCAATTTTTATAATACCTTGTTTTGACTATATATAATAAATATATGTGATGTTGTTTACAAAAATATATATAAAAGGACTATACCGTTATCTTTTTATTCTCTATTACTTTGCAATATGTCAAGACGATCCAACTCTATCAACCCAGAGTATATACCAACTCAACCCATTGGTCTGCCTACTGAGATATGGTTTACCATTATCAAACTACTGTCAGTAAAGGATAACTTTGCACTGCAGCGAGCAAACAAGTTGTTTTATGGATATGCAACAACTGTATATCATACACTGATGAAGGATGCTTTAGCAAGAGTGGAAGCAAAAAGAGGCAACCAATATAATCCAGCATATCTCCTAATGCAATGCATTAGAGAGGATGATCAGTATATGATGCTTGCACTTAGGTGCGAACCATTCATAGATAATCTGATCTATCACACCCTCAATCAGATCTATCGAAGGATATCTAGACAACCGTTTGCAAATGTCTCACAACTTATTATAGCTTTCTATGGAAAAACATTTAATTTGTGGGGCAAAACGATGCTCCATACTGCTGCAGCACGAGGTCATGTTAATATGATAAGTGAGCTCATTAACAAACACAACATATCACCTGACATTATAGATGAAAATGAGTACACACCACTTTTCTGGGCTGTTCGAGGAAGAAGATCAGAAATAATTACTTTGCTTGTAGAGAGGTTTAATGCTGATATAAACATCCAGTGCACAGATGACAGAATAACTCCACTTCATGAGGCTGTATGTCAGAACTGCCCAATAGAGACATTACTATATCATGGAGCGAATCCGAATACTGCTGACAGCTTTGGGTTCACACCACTACACTGGGCTGTAAAAAAAGGTTATATCAAGTCATCACGGATACTCCTGGCAAATGGTGCATGTGTGAATGCTCGGTGCAAAGGAGGGCACACACCACTCTATCTAGCTGTGCAAAAAGGATTCTACCGTACTGCAAAATTACTTATCTCTCATGGAGCGAATGTGCATTTGTGCTCTTTAAAAATAGGAAGGTTGCCACTGCACAAAGCCATCACAAATCAAGATACTGCAATGATTGCTCTTCTTTTAAAACATGGTGCCAACCTCAACAGACCTGACATGTTGGGCAGAACACCATTGCACTGTGCAATGCGCACTGCCTCTGGTCGAATTTGGCGTCAAGTTTTGTGGTATGATGCCGATGTATCCAGAATAGATCGTGATGGGAAAACATCACAAGATTATGCAAAACAAACAATCAGCACACAATGTCGAAGCAAAGCAGGGGTACTTAAGTTAGTTTGGGAGGGATCAATGATGCAATGACTGTTTACTATATCTTTTAATGTACAAATTTGATCACTCTGTATTACTACAAATAAACTTCTTTGAATATATAAATAAGTCTAAAATAAGTGTGATCACTTTACCACTCTTGCTTTAATACAATGTCAAACATACAATTACCAACTGACCCAACACCTCCATCTAAGCGACACTGCACTGAAATTAGTGATATTACACAAGAGCCAATATCACAGAATATTTGCTTACCAAATGAAATATGGTTCGAGATTGCAGCACTTCTACCATTTGAAGATAACATTAATCTACAACTAGTGAACCGATGTATTGGAGGTTGTGCTTTAGATGCAAAACAAAAACGGATGCAAGAAGCTGCAACATTAATTGTTAATATCTATGCACAGAGTTCAGAACAATTTCCTGTTAGCACTTATCAGCTGTTGATAAAATACAGTGCTAAGAATGATTTTTACAATATGCTGGCACTAGCACACTATCTTAGTTTGAAGAATCTGTTTATTAAGAACTTCTGGTCAATATATGGGATCGTACATCAAAACTCTCAGCAAAGGATTCAATCACTCTTTGTACGACTTTTTGGACATTCCTATAATTCCTCAGGCATGACGATGTTACATGTTGCAGCACTGCGTGGGCACCACAAAACAGTCGAAGATTTAGTCTGCAAATGTGCATTACCTGTGGATATTGAAGATCATCATGGAGATACACCTCTCTTCTATGCTACTATACATGATCACCCATTAATTATAGAATTACTAATTCGGTATGGAGCAAAAATTTATACTGAGTCCTCAAGTTATAATAATCGTACTCCCCTCCACATGGCTGTGGAATCTCAATCTATATCCTCTGTGGAGATACTTCTTGATAATGGATTTAATCCAAATATCAGATATAATGAGAAGACATCATTGCATCTAGCTGCTGAGGATGGTCTCTGGAGACTTATACCATTGCTTGTAGAGTATGGAGCAGACATTAATGCACTTGATGCACACTAGTATACACCAATCCATACTGCTGTAATCAATGAACACAGCCATACAGCAGAGTTACTTGCTAGCCTGAATGCAGATATTAATACACGATCAGTAATTGGATGGACACCACTTCATAATGCTATTGACCAACAAGATATAGAATTGATACGATCTTTGTTGAAATACAATGGAGACATCAACATTGCCAACTATCACGGCTCTACAGCAGTTCATTTTGCTATGAACACTTCATCCTGTAGTATTTGGTGGGAAATAGCTTTCAAATGCAATGCAGATTTTACTCATCAAAACATTTTTGGTGAAACGCCACTGGACTGTGCTAGACAAACAATATACAATTGCAAGGAGACAAGGAAAAAAAGAGTACTGGAACTTATTTTTGAAGCAATAATTTTTACACAGCATAGTAAAAAATAAATTTGTTAGTTTCCAAAAATGTTTTCTAAACCATCATGTAATTTATATATATAACCAAGTATAATAAAAAAAGAAAAGCTTTACAAAATGGTATCCAACAAGCGACAATTGTTAAACCATTCAATATCAAATGAAGAGGAGCTGTCAAAATCAAGCAAACAATTACCATCAGAACTTTGGATGGAGATCGCCAAACTCCTGCCTCTACATGACATTATTGCATTATTGCACACAAACAAACAAATTAGATGTTTTACTCAAGAAATATACAAAAGTCATCTAGAGAATGCAGAGGCAAGAATTGCAAGATACCAAAAAAATACCTCTGCTGCAAAAAATATTCTGAACAAAATTATCGATGACAATGATCTCTATGCTCTGCTTGCACTTGCCCACAATCCAGCCCTTGCTACTCACTCACTTGAAGCAGTCTACAACCACATCTGCCGGTATCCACAAAGGAGCACTGCTCGAATCCTCACAGCTCACTTTGGTGGAATTAAAGACTATGATGGCAAGACACTAGTACATTATGCATCAGAGTATGGGAATTTGGACCTCCTAACTAAGCTGGTTGGCCAGTTTGGAGCACCTGTCAATGTGGAAGATAATGATGGATATACTCCACTGCACAGTGCTGTGCGCAACGATTACAATATGCTTACACAGTTTCTCATTGATCGTGGTGCTGACCTCAATGCCCAGGCCAGCCAGGGAATTTCTATGCCACTCCATGTAGCAGTTAAAAACTGCTACACTGCAACCGTACAGCTACTTCTTGAATCTGGTGCAGATGTTAATGCATACGACAAAGGAAGAAAAACACCACTACACAGAGCATTTCAAGAACAAGATCTTTCTACTCTGCAAGTTTTAATGACTTACGGAGCCAATATCAATATACCTGATAGAGATGGCCTGACACCGCTTCACTCAGCATTAAAAATCGCCTCCTGCCCCATCTGGTATTTTGCCACAATGATATCAAATGCAGACTTTACACTTTGTGATCAGAGTGGCACTACACCTCTAGATATTGCTTGGAATACAATCCGCACATGCAGCAGTCGAAGCAGAGCTAAATCCCTACTTCTAATATTAGAAGGAGCATTTTTTATACAAAGCAAAAAACAATCATCAGCCTAAGCAATGTGAATAATAACTACTGTTTATTTTTAATAAAATAATATTTGAAATTTTTTACAAAAGTCAAAAATCTGGTAAATACGGAGACTCCTTCATATAATCTACTACATTATCTTGAGGATGTACTCTTCTAAGATACAGCTCCAAACGAGAGAGCTCATCATCCACAGCGATCTGCTTAGGATCAAATGTACTTGCTAGTACAAGATTACCTGGCTGCAATACTGCTTTTGTTCGAGTGTCATCAATCAGAATTGTATTGTAAGGCCCATACTGATCACCATACTTCTCCCACACCTTTTGAAGATCTTTGATTGTTTCACACTTGGAATTGTATTCGGCAGGAGTTAATCCAAAATTGTCTCGTGAATACACTGTGATCAATCTCTCCTTGTAATTGGCAAGGTACTGGTCAAGCATAGCATTGATAGTGCATGGCTGTGCAGACGACCACACCATCACATCAAAGTTATCAAAAACAAACTCAAGGAATTTATCCAGATGTGGCCGCTCAACCTTTGTTTTCTTGTCATAGAGCAAGCCATTGAGGTCAAGCACTACCAACTTCTTTGGGAGTCCCAAGATCAAATCTGATGCAAGCGCGAGTGGAGAAAAACGATGCTCCACTTTCATCCAATTACCATCCTTGACGTCTCGCTGGAATACTTGGTTATCGGTGGTCTGTATTAAATCCACATAGAAGCCAGCAGTGATGCTTTTCACAGACACCAGTTCGGCTGTTGCTTCAGCTGCTGAGTTGATTCCAGCACACACAACGGCGCCACTAGCCAAGAGGAAATATGTATATTCCTTGGATGCTGCGATCTGAACAACCTCGCCACCTAACTCTTTGACCTCCGTAGGCCTCTTGACAAAGCAATCGACTACAACCTGAGTATTAATGCCATTAATCTCTTTGGTGCGATACACGACTGGAATTCCTGTCTGGGCCAACTCATTGAGACCCCATGCCCACACTCTACCATCAATACCAATGGCAAAGGAATTGTAGTGCCCGCAGGCAATTGACTTGATTTTGGTGAGGCCGATGGACTCGAGCTGAGGGGGGTTTCCCAGCTGCCGATTAACAACTGTCCGTGCAAGCTGGTGCTGCTCGCCAAGTCCACATGAGAACACGCGCCCTTTTGAGGTCAATGCAAGAAAATGTGTCATCCCTGCAGCAATGCTGGTGAAGTACTCTCTGCGCTGCAGATTTGCACTCATCAGTGCAAAACGCATGTGTCCGCCCACAGAAACACTCTGATTATCTCCGTTGAAACTGCCACATGCCCAGAGTCGACCGCAAGCAGTAAGCACTACAGTAAACGAGCCTCCACAGCAGACAGCCACCACGTCCACAAGCCCACCCACAAGGCCCAGCATGCTTGAACCTTCTGGTCTGCGTCCCAGTGCACCAAAGATGTCGTGCCCAGATGTATACAGCTGACCATGCTTGTTGATAACGGCTTTATGATAAGGACCTGCACTGGTATAAACCGCATCCTCTGATCCTTCCAGCCTGTCGCAGTTCCAGTTGTAGACGTTGCCTCTGATATCCATTCGCAAGAGCTCCGGCTCTGGGCTGTGCTTGGGATAGACAAAAACTTCATCATCTGAATTTATTCCTTGTTGGACCAATGGCTTGAAAACATTCAACACTGTGCCATTCCACACTACCAAGTGTGGTACACGTCGAATGTCTTTGCGGGTATACATCAGCTCACCCAAAATATCATTTGCTGTTGTAGTGTCATTAATGGTGAAATCCACTCGTTGGTGTGAAAACACTATGTAAATCGAGAAGTTCTTTTCGCCAATTTCCAGTGAGAGTTCTGCCTCCTCCTCCCACTTACGGCTTTCAGCACTCACAGAACTAGGCCAATTACCACAGCCAATTGTCACAATGTTATCATCGGAAGTGGAACAACCACCCAATCTATCAACATCTACGTTTTTTCTAGCACTTTTGAGAGTTGGCTCGTATTCTTCATCAAACCCATCACAATCCACAGTATCATGCTTTCGCTTAGAGTCTGAATATAAAAACAACATAGCACCATCTTGAATGTCAAAACTGGTTAATAACGCCAAGTTTGGTAGTCGCTTGCCGTCATATGATATGTAATATTGCCCATCAGGATTACCTTTTTTTTTTTTTTTTTTTTTTTTTTTTTTTTAAAAAAAAATTTTTAATTTTTTTTTTTAATTTTTTTAAAAAAATTAAATATATTTTTTTTTTTTTTTTAAATAATAATTTATTTTTTTTTTTTTTTTTTTTTTTTTTTTTTTATAAATAAAAAATTCAAGAATGTTAGTTCACATAATACTAAGGAATGTGAATGTATTTCATTGTTTTTGCAATACATACATTCATATTCTCGTACTTTTTCTAGTATCTCTTGTACTATAATATCTTCCCTAACTGTTAGGAAGACGGTCTTTTTGGATAGTTTAATACTAATACTAAAAGAATCAGATAGATCATTCGTTTGTTCAAAACGCTTCATTATTTGCGATAATGTCTGTATATCCTTCCTCTTGACAACAGGCACCAGTGTTTTATCAGAGTTTTCATCATCGGATAATGCTTCAGAATCACCAGGCTTATTTGCTTTATACGAACTATAAGAGCCACGCTTAGGAATATGATCCGGAAAAATAGGAACATGCTTCTCAACATATTCATCCCAAACCTCATTCTCCGCATCATCAGATTGTTCTCCCTCGTTGCGAACACACTCCAACAGAGCATTGTTCTGGATACCAAGATCACAAATCAGCGCTGTATTTTCTAGTTGTTTACCATCCAAATATAAGGAATATGACTCTTTGCCAATGCCTAAATATATTGTATTAGAATATTAGTTAATATATTATACATTATATGATATTTAGTGAGATCGCAGTACATACACTGAAAACTCTGCAATTTGTCTAGCACTGCTTTTACAGGGCTGCTTGGTGAAACTACAAGCTTGAATGGCCTGTACCCCTCAGTTGTTATTAGATTTATCTTAATTGTAATCGGAGAGGTTATCACAGTGTGTGGATTTAGATTTGCCATTTTTTTTTTTCTTTGTCTGCTTGCTCGGAGTGAGTTTGCACAGAACCATTGAGTGGCTATCTGGAGATTTTATAGTAGGCATTTGTTTACTGTTTTGATCATGTGATCTGGCAAGTGGTGCGATTTTGCAAACATTTAAAAAAATATATTATAGAAGCAAAATGTTGGGAGTTTGACCCTAACCCACACTGGTAAACAATTGGTGACGTGAAATAACAAATCATACTAACCATAACAGGAAATACTTGTCCCGCGCGGGACAAGTATTTCCTGTTATGGTTAGTGCCATCAACGTCACATTTTACTGCAGACTGTTACTGCGGCTGAGTGACACAGTTTGATACTGACTGCATTAGGAAATACTTGTCCCGCGTGGGACAAGTATTTCCTAATGCAGTCAAGTGTCTCACGTCACCAATTGTTTACCAGTGTGGGTTAGGGTCAAACTCACAACATTTTGCTTCTATAATATATTTTTTTAAATGTTCGCAAAATCGCACCACTTGCCAAGTCACGTGCCCGTAATATTATTATACTAATTTATTACTGCACAATATTTTCTACTGTAATTCTCTTGAAAAGCCCACAAACACTCATTCTTCTATAATAGTGTGTACTGTTTTGTGAAAGCTACAATATGTTCAACAGATCAGTGAAAAATCCTTCACGTTTTACACTTTTATTTGTATAAACTGTAGGATCCATCATAGCGAAAAATAATAAGCAGTGTGAAAAATGCAACGTCACTGGTACCAGAAAGGAAATACTTGTCCCGCACGGGACAAGTATTTCCTGTTATAGTTAGTATGATTTGTTATTTCACGTCACCAATTGTTTACCAGTGTGGGTTAGGGTCAAACTCGCAACATTTTGCTTCTATAATATATTTTTTAAATGTTTGCAAAATCACACCACTTGCCAGATCACGTGCCCATAATATTGTTTTATTAATTTATATGGACTACATACTCAAATAAGATTTTTTTACAGACATGTGATCCAATGCATTTGATATATATATCAGATATAAATTATATGTGCTTTTTTGCTTCGGTTGCACTTATCACTATGACCAACGCACTCACGAAAGATTATATCCTTTCTATTTTCAACAACCATAGGCCAGTCAATGTGCCTATTGTACAAGTAATAGACTATATTACAACTGAAAATACACCATTGTAAGTGCAGAGATCTCTTTTTTCTGATATTCTTGTATGATCATCATTCTTCTGAATCTATAACAAATCCACATTCACTTGCTTTTCAGACATGTATTATCTGATGGGAAATATTTTATATATGGCGTGCAGATTGAGGCCAGTGCATTGGTTGCTAATGGAATCTACTGTCTCGATAACTATGAGCGTATTGCAATCGATGGCTATGTCTTCGTATTGATCAACAAATGCACTCTGGTAGCTTCTCCGATGCAAAAAATTGGAGACCCCTTGTATATTGACACAGATGTGGTACCTGAAACCCCACCTGCAAATATTCCGAAAACTATAGCAGAAGTGCCTAGTGATGCTAAGCTAGTAGATGCAACACTCACAAAGGGCTTTGCAGAGGATTTTGCAAACTGTGTATATAATCACAATCCAGTAATGAGGGTAGAGTCAGTTCATCAGCATGAATTCGGTGAGAGATACAAAGGTGGCCCATGCACATATGGCTCAACCTTCCTGACATTGTTTGATGGTATTCAGACTATGGAGGCAATGTTTATGGACCCAACGGACATTAAACTAGACACAATCATCGAGATTCTTGAATATTCAGCATATACACTGTGGAAGGGCAATCGCTATGATGTTCCACCCATCCTAATGATCAAAAAGTATATTGTTCTCAAAGCAGAACCGAAGGAAGAGGTGACAAAACACGTCAAAACTGATCTACCCCTGGTCTGTGATTCCACCACTTCCACATTAGACCTACCAAAAGAGCCTACCCCTTCAAAACCAGTGATTACAAACATTGCTGATGTGGTTCCATACCGATCAAGACTGACAATCTGTGTACGTGTGTTGAGCCGTGCGATCTTGGCTGATGGCACACATTCTGTAATGGTTTTTGATGCTACTGCTAGCATCCGTATTACATTTACCAAAAGGGCATTTTTTGACAAGCTGGTACCAGGACAAAGCTACTATATCACAGGTATACGCCTGATACTCAACAGATACCGAGTGCAATCATTGAGTATGGGGAATACAGCTTGGATCGAGCCATGTGCACCTGAAGATTATGTGCAAACAATATTTGATTTTACACCTCTAGATAGACTCAACAGTGGTGATGAAGTAGATGTCATTGGTGTAGTTATCGGTATAAGTGAGCATACAGGAAGTACAGGAAGCTATAAAAATGGCCATACAACGATTCGTCGTACTATTACACTAGTTGATGATACTGGCTATTCTGTTATTGTGATGCTTTGGGGACAACGAGCGATTGATCTGGATGTGAGTATCCATGATATTATAGCCTTTAGCAGGGTAAAATGCAATGAAATTTTTGATGTATATGTGCTTGGAACTGTTGATACAAGTGATACTGTAGTTAACCCTGATTGCAATCAGGCTACTCATCTGCAAAATTGGTTTAATGGACGCGATCCTAATACTTGTTGGGTCCCAGCCTTCCCTGGGATTACTGCTTAGTGATTTTTTTTTTTTTTTTTATTTTTTATTTTTTATTTTTTATTTTTAATATAGTGTAACCAATAAAACCTGTTTGAACAAATGAATTCTAGTATAGCTATTGTTTTCCACCTCTTATAAAAAGAGGTGGATTTTAGATGTGGTACCCTACCAATTACTACAAAAAACATGTCTAAACACTTTAGTCTGCAAATCAGTGATATCCAAAGGCAGATCATAGAATTTGAAGCTAAGCTTCCCCAAATCACACCAGGGAGCAAAGCATATCACAAACTCTTGCAAGTCAGTGTTGGTGGCTCACAGCTTGGGTCGCTGTTCAATACTTGGAAAAATAGGCCCAATCAATATCAAGAGCTTGTTGGACAAATCGTTGAAGCACGCCTGGACAAAAGCAAGCCATTGATAAACCACTATTGTGGATGGGGGCAGGCATTTGAGCAGGTTGCGAGAGCATACTGTGACAATATTCTAGCCACTAAAATACACTGCTCTGGTTTGTGCATTCCCAAGGTGCCAGATATGCAGAACTTCCGCTACTCTCCAGATGGTGTTGGAATAGTGTACTATATGGCAGATGACAGCTTGTGGACTAGATATAGGGAGCATGAAACTTGGACCAAATTTGAGTGTGTGCTTTTTGAGATCAAATGCCCATTGCTACGCTGGCCTAATGGTAAAATTCCAGAAGAATATAGATACCAAGTGCAGGGTGGACTAGTTGCAACCAAAGGACTTGCACAGCGGGGGATGTTCATTAATGCAGCATTTAGGGTGTGCACAAGAGAACAACTGGGCTATAAACGTGGCTATCACAAAACATTCCATCGCTTAGACACTCGGTTGCAGCGCTCACAATTACCAAAAGCCTGGGGTATACTCAAAGTGTATCAGCAACAGGGGGGCTGTGAGAGCACAGAGGTTGACTATGGTGATATGGATGAAGACCAAATTGAAGCAATGCTATGCCAGATTTGCACACATGAGCTAACAACCTCATTAGAAGACATCTACTTCCCTGATGGTCTGGTGGAGATTTTCCCTCAACCTAATCTAATATGTGTAGGGCTGATTCCATTCAAGCTCATCCACATTGATCTGATCCCAGAAGAGCCTTGGACAGGTTTTAGTGAAAAGTTAAACAGGGAAATAGCCAAGCTTTTTGATATAGTCATAAAGCGTGAGAAGTTTTTTAATAATATATTTGTAAGCTAGAGTAGTCTCTCTTTATTGTACTTGTTTTTCAGTTGTAGAACTATCATGTTCCTCCATCACAATAGGTACAAAATGTTGCTGCAGAAGCATCCATGATTCATTAGAAAGATTCTTTTTGAGGTTTAATAAAGATCCAAATGCCAGCATTGTCTGGTGGACAGGTGCAACCACATCTTCCATCCACTGCATCAGATCATCTGCATTGTACTTATTTTCATCTTCTAATATTGTACGCAGTTTCTGTACAAGCTGGTTTGCCTCTTCTCTCTGCGCTGTCAAAACATGTGCACCTGCAGCACTCATAAAGGTTATTTCTGTGAAGTCTAGGGCAGATTGTGGTGAAGTTGATATTCTCTTGTTGTGCAGGTTGCGAGCACGTGGTCTGGGAGTTGGGGAAGTTGGGGAAGTTGAATGGCTGCAGCGGCGTTTTTTGCGTGGTGTTACAGGTACTGGGATTTCTGATAGAGGCGGAGTAGTATTGCGGTGCATCTTGATACAAGAGAGAGTAACAATAATAATAAGCCACAGCAGTACTTTAATAGATATTCACGTGAACTGGCTTTTGACTGATAAGTAAGAATATATAAAGTGCTCTATTGCAACTGGTATACAACTCTCTTTACCTCTGCAAAATGGATCTTTTTGGACTAGTGCTATACAGTTTGCCTAACTCAATCACTGCATTAACCCACAGTTATTGGGTAGCAATAGTTTCATTTATCATCCATAGTGATATGTTCTATGTTCGCAGATACATTCTCCCTAGTCATGAAGATAATGCCCTCTCTTCCTTGGGTGATTTTATCAATACCATGATAATGCTTGCACTTCTCTTTCTGACATTTGTAATGGCTCTGCATACAGGACAGCATGCAATTCTGATGATCAGAGACTTGTTTGGCATTTTACTAACCATCATAACAGTGTTACTAGCATTGGTTATTATATATGTTTATTGGTGTGATTATTGAACAAAGGTATATTTTACAGTTTTTGATGTTATTTTGGTTTGGGGTTTCGTTTAGCCAGCTTGATGCGGTGTGCGTTTTTTATAATTGTACCCAGTTCGTTGTATTCTTTTATATCCATATCAAAGGTACTAATTGCGATTTGCTCTAATACAGCAGCAGCATGATAAGCTGTTTTATTATGCATCTCTGCTGGTATTTGGGTGATTTTTCTAGGAAGAATAAGCCAGGCAGCAAGTCTATTGAATTCCTTGTTTGCACAAATTATGTACAACCCAGTCTTTAACCACAGACGTCTATGATGGAAAAAATATATAATATGTATTGATCAATATGATTATATTTTATGCTGTATGACTATATTTTCTGTATATGATTTAAGCTTAACAATAACATCAGTATATACCTGTCATCATCCAAAACTGTTTTTTTACACTCTTTGCAGTGTTCGCAGTGCTGTTTTTTATTCGCTATATCCTGTTTTTCATCATTATGTGCACGTTTTTTGGATAAAGTAGATTTTCTCTCATTTTGTTCAGGAATAGATCCCTCTGGAGAGATATCGTCAATAACATCAATTACAATGGCCATAGCAAGGGCTGTAAGAAAAGGAGTTTTGACTTGAGAAAGTGGCTTGATGTATATTTATAATCAACATGACAAGTCAGGTGCTTGTACTTGGGAATATTGTCAATCAACGAAATTTATAAACAAAAGACATCAAAATAAACAAACTCTTGATCCTTTCTTCTCTATACAATGGTAGCTCTTACACTTTGGATACTATCACTGTTCTGCGGTTATTTTATAACCTGTAATGCCATCAAGGATGTTGCAATTAAAGAAGGTGAAGAGCAGTTAAAAAAATACAAGGAGTATGGAGGGTGTTACAGTGATGCAATAAGAGAGCTCGGAGACAAGTGTAATAATGTTTTAAGCACTCAGGATGGACGTGACTACTGTAGGTATTTTTTTCATCATTGCATTCAAGTTCTATCAAGCAATAGATTAACTAATTTTAAATATATTTATTGTCAAATTATACAGTTGCCATGATTCTTCTAGTGTGCGATGGTGCTCCAGAGAGAATGAATTTTTACGTCCCAAACACATGCAAACGCCATGACCTCCCTCGCTGTATGAGAGAGCTTGGGAAATCGAATTTGGCACAGATGTTCCAAATGAATGCCCATTATGCCCACTCAATCTGTTGGTATCATCTGCATACTGAGCTGGCTCAACTGCACGATGTCATGCTACAGAACAGTGCAGAACTGGCACAAAAAAACCATGCTGCTACTGAGGTGCTGTTAAAGAAAAAAGAAGAGCTAGCTCAAATGCAAGTCTGGATGTTAGCCAAGTTGACCAGTGCTGTCCAAAACCTGGCTGATGAAGTTGTACTAGAAGGCACGCGGATCAAGCAGGCTGTTGTAGATGTCGGGCAAACTGTTGAGGAGAGCCATGCATCAATTGAACAAAAAGTGAGTGGGATGAGCCAAACTGTCGAAGATAGCTATCAGATAATTATCGAGGAAGTCAACAGCATGAGTGTACAGATGAATGAAACAAGAGGTGCCTTAGTTCGTGGTCAGACGGAGATCATTGAGAAGATCAGATCATTTGGATGGGGTACTGGCTGGTTCTGGCCTTTTATTGAAATACTGGAAATTCAAACTGGCTGGAGTCAAGCATCCCTGGCTCTACTAGTCTTTGCAATGATGGTAGCAGTTGTGGTTTTGTGGTGTTTTGAGCTGAATGTTCAGCAAAAACTCTTGTGTCTTGGTACAATCTCTACAGTCTATAGTGGTATATCCTACACAGAGATCATTCTATCCTGGATCATGCAATATTGGATAATACTGTGTGTTTTGGTCATAACATGTCCTATTACTATCATTATATATTTAAGAGTTGAAGCTAGGGGGAGGAATACCATTCTATTTCCTGTTGATAAATATCTCAAAGAATATTATCCTGATGATGACGAGTAAAACCAGTATACAATAAATATAATAATAATAGTTATAATTTAATATCAATGCCCACTGCATTATGCTGGAACCAGTATTCTAAAGTTACTTGCTGTCTTATAGTGCTTAGTACAGACTTGAACGCAATCAACAAACTTGAACAGACACCTCTATTCTCAAGTGCTCTAAATGATCATGCTATTATAGCACGTTGGTTTAGTCCTCAGTCTAAAGTAAACTATCTGCAAATGCCAGTGTTGCAAACGCTAGTGAATATTATTTGTATATTAATCGGAATGCATCAAAATTTTGATCAAAGCTCATTGAATAAGTATATAGTATATTTGATACTAGTTATTTTTTGTTTTATAAATATTACAAATATAAACCAGACAATATAGTTCTTGGTATGATTAACAATATAATAGCAATATTTTTCTGAGTTAGTTATTTGGCCATCATCGGTAAAATAGTCATCTAAACTTGCTTACATCTGGATACCAAGTGGCATCATTGAGTACAGTTGTAGGCAAATGTAAAGGCCTGCGCACTGGCCTTTGAAAAGAGTAGTAAGGAGGAATATTTTCTTTATTCGAGTCATCGTTATCATTTGTGAACACCTTGATGTGATGCTTCTTGTTGTTCGGTGGAGGGGGCGGAGATGCCAGTATCTGAATGGAAACTCTTTGCTGCTTGGAAGAGAGATCAGCTTCTTCTATGAGTCTAGAAAGGCTATGTTTAGTTTGTGCGATCTTTCTTGGTGGCAGAGTTTGTGTGAATGTGATAACTCTTTTTTGTGGAGGTGATGAGATGTGATGATCCTTGAAGTGCTTGAGGGTTTTGTTGATGTACTTGATATAATGTAGTTCGACTGGCAAACCAGAAAGCTTCTTCAAGGCACCTGCCTTGCGTGAGGCGAGGAGTGGATGCATGATGGAGTTCTTAAAAAAAAGAATAAAGAGGTTGTTAGAAAAGGCATTGGCTTTTATAAGAAATATTAGGTGTACAGAGTAATGCCATACAATAATAATGCTAGAATTATGAGATGTATACATTTTATTTAATACTAGTGTAATTACAAATAAATAGACTCAATTCCTCCACAATCGAAAACCACCCAAAACAGTGTGAACTACTTCATCCTCGCCATCATCATCACTGTTGTCTTCTTCTTCTTCTTCATCATTGTTTTCATCTTGTTCATCTGATATTAGGCTGTGTGGTGTATAGTATTCCAAATCATTTCCATCTGGGTCATCAGCATCAGAATCATATTCATCGTTTGTATCTTCCTCGCTGTTGTCTGGATTCGACCTGTTTTGTTGTTGTCTTGTAAGAGGAATACAACTGACATCATCCTCATCAAGAGAATATTCAGAAAAAGGGGAATTCTGTAACACCATCAATCTTTGAGCATTGGCAGATTGCTGCTGAATCAGCTCATTAGGCTTGTTAGAGTGCGACATATTGATAAATACTTTTATATTTTGGCCAACATTTGACAGCTTATATATATGGTTGTTCTGCGTTCGAATATACTAAGTGAGAATGCTCAGAATTATGAACGTGATATCTCCGTTTGTGTATCCTTACTGCCAGCTATGTACTGTACTATTCAGGCTTTACTATGACTGATATTGAGATATTCCAAGATTTGTGCAAACTGATTTATTTAGATAGAAATAGAAAGAGCTGAAAGAACAATTAAGACTTGATAACTGCAAATGACATTCTGTCAATAAAAATAATATCGGTCACTAAAAAACTACATTCATCACCAGTGGCAAGAATGCTTGCTAGAAATGACATTCATCGATAAAAACAACACTTACTAAAAATAAAAGGGGACAGAAAGTCGTGGTAACTCCAAATCAAGCATAGTACCAAGTTCGTGAAAATCGGGCAAATCGGGGGTCGGCCATCACAATTATTAGCTCCAAATATTTGAATATAACAAGTTAAATTAAAATATGCTTTTTTAGAACTTATTTGTTTATTGAAATCAAAAATTTGAGTACATTTCACTCTTTGCAAGATTCAGCACGCATGATTGTACATTGGATAGTATCGGAATCACCTCGTGTCACTCGTTCGAATACTAAACTCAATCTGTACAATTTGTCTGTTACTGTAGCAAATATGTCATCAAACTCTTCAGGATCAGTCTCCTGAAGATCTGTAAGCTGCTGTGGAGTCTTGCCGAATAGTGCTAACCCAACATCATTGAATGCTATAGCTACCACATTATGCTCTTCCTGATTTAGATGCATTTCCAGCATGTACAGAAGCCGTTCGCCACAATCCACCCCACACTTTCTGCACACACCATCTTGTATCTTCTTAGGGCATTTACCACAGGCAGTGTATGCAAAAGGCTTTTGGTTGATGTACTCTACAGTGGCTTGAGTTATACAGCGCACCTTTCCTTCTTGTATCGCTCTGTCATTGCCATCCACAAGAGTCAACTCTTCGAGATCCATTGCAGAAACAAGGTCGTTTGGCACTCCATCATCATTCTTCTCAACACCTGCATACCACCGTTTCAATTCAAGACATGCAGGAAGGTCGGGATTGAACATCAGGCATGCTGCATCTGTCAGTGCCAATGAAAGGTACCCTGCATACAGGTTTGTAGTGGCACTGTTTGTTGCAATAATATCTCCAACATCTGCTGAGAATGTACTGGCATTGTCCCCCCAGAGAGTAAACTTGATCTGCGTATTACTGTGGTCAGCAATGTAAACATCGCATCGCGTGTATTCCTCCCCAGTTTTTTGGCTGGTGCCTGTGAAGAGCTTGCTTTTTATGATGATTCCTGCTACTGGCTTGCCTTTGTCACCACTACGAAGTGCAGCCAGTGACGTAAATGCTAGAGGAAATGCTGGACGCTCAGAGCTGGATGCACGTGTGATGACAGTGTCAGGGCTGACTGTATACTCCAATTGAGCATACTTGAGGTGGTCAATACTGTAGCAAATGCCGACCTCTAGCTTGTCAAGCTTCTCTGTGTCATATCCTTTGATTCTAGTCATGGCTCCGGACATATACGCCCATACAGAGGTGAGCCGAACTCGCTTGTTTTGCTGTCCCATCATACGGCTAACTGGCGCCTGCACCACAACTACCACGATCTGGCTATTGTATTTTGAAAAACAAACTGTCAGCACTCAATTTATTTCAAGTAAAATATACTATTAAATGAAAAAAAGTGACATACTGAAGCTTTGGAGCAGATACTGCTTTGACAGTGGGCTTCCTGCCCACGATTTGCTTTTTTGAAGCTGGATTATTGCCCTCATCGACGCTTTTGTCAACAGCTCGTTTTTTACTTCTGTTCATATTTTGAACATCAACAGGATTCCCGATCTTCAATTTTTGTTTTGAAAGAGTAACATAGGTCGTGATAACCATAGTGCTAATGTTCAAAAGCATGCTATATATTAGTATCAGAACATTGTTGTGATTATACAAAAACGCATATTTCCTCAACTCACATTCTCTCATTATCCTCTTCTCGATTATACTCCACGAGCTTGATCAAAGAAAAACCTCGCGGCTCATCAAACCCCGCCCCTTTAACTATTGCTGATAGAAATAAAATAAAATAACAGAATGTTAATTTACAATGTGCATTTCATTGTAAAGGTTACTAAATATGAAGAGGTTATTAGCTGCTTACCATGAATGTAGTGCTCTCCATCAGAAACTACAAACCCCTTCACTATTGGGTTGTATATCACCTGCACAACAATCGAGATGTTTTTGGTCTCCTGGCCACGGAAAAACTGAAGGATGCTGCCTTGCGTGAGAGACATGGTTGTCAGTTCTGATTGGGCAGTGTTGGAAATGTGGTAGTAGTGGTTTGTGTACAGTGAGGTATTTATATGTGTGTTTGCAAATCACGGGACTGGAAAACTCGCAAATTTCGTAACATTTAAAATATATTCTTTATAGAGGCAAATGTTGCGAGTTTGACCCTAACCCACACTGGTAAACAATTGGTGACGTGAGACACTTGACTGCATTAGGAAATACTTGTCCGGCGCGGGACAAGTATTTCCTAATGCAGTTAGTATCAAACTGCGTCACTCGGCCGCAGTAACAGTCCGCAGTAAAGTGTGACGTTAGATGCCACTAACGTTAACAGGAAATACTTGTCCCGCGCGGGACAAGTATTTCCTAATGCAGTCAAGTGTCTCACGTCACCAATTGTTTACCAGTGCGGGTTAGGGTCAAACTTGCAACATTTTGCTTCTATAATATATTTTTTTAAATATTTGCGAAATTGCACAACTCGCTGAATCACGTGCCCGTAATATTATTATACTAATTTATTACTGCACAATATTTTCTGCTGTAATTCTCTTGAAAAGCCCACAAACACTCATTCTTCTATAATAGTGTGTACTGTTTTGTGAAAAGCTACAATATGTTCAACAGATCAGTGAAAAATCCTTCACGTTTTACACTTTTATTTGTATAAACTGTAGGATCCATCACAGCGAAAAATAATAAGCAGTGTGAAAAATGCAACGTCACTGATACTAGAAAGGAAATACTTGTCCCGCGCGGGACAAGTATTTCCTGTTATGGCTAGTATGATTTGTTATTTTATATCATCAAATGTTTACCAGTGCGGGTTAGGGTCAAACTCACAACATTTTGCTTCTATAATATATTTTTTTAAATGTTTGCAAAATCGCACCACTTGCCAAGTCACGTGTGTGAAATTAAAATATTTTTTACACCTATATAAACCATACCCTGAACATGCTTGCACTCTCACTCATAATGGCTTTTGCAACCTCACCCATTCCAAACCCTGTACTAGAAAAGCTGCGATTATATCTCAATGAGAGAAAAGAAGGATGTATACTGAACAATGAACAACTCGATGCACTGTATGCTGTACAAAAGAGGAAAAATGTTTTTATTACTGGCCCTGCAGGTAATTAGATTATTAAAGTATTTGTGCAAACTATGCAAAATATTTTGTGGTGCTAATGTATTATATTTCCAGGCACGAGAAAGTCTTTCCTATTGCACCGCATTGTTGATCTGCTGAAAAAAATATATCCCAAGGGCACGATTGCGTTGACAGCACCAACAGGCATCGCTGCCATCAATATCGATAGTGAGGAACTGCACAGCTCTACAATCCACAGCTTTTTTGATTTGAGAGTTGACGAGACTGCAGAGGCATATGTAAAGAGAGTAAAAAGCTCAAATCAAAAAGCATTGATGGATGTAACTTACCAAGTTTTTGATGTGGTGATGAGTGAGACCAGAAATACATATAGCTTGCATCAAGAAAGTAATGCACTTGGTGACCGCTGGCGAAATCTCCATGCACTCATTATTGATGAGATCTCTATGGTCAGCAGCAATCTCTTGGAAATCCTCGAGAAAATAGCTCGCATGGTCCGTGACCCATCCAAGCCGTGGGGAGGTTTGCATGTCATACTGACAGGTGATTTTTACCAGCTTCCACCTGTCAAAGGCTTCTATGCCTTCACTTCTCCATTATGGAATCAGACAATCGATGTCAATATAGTGCTAATGCAGGTGCGCCGACAGGCTGACCCTGAGTTTGCTAACTTGCTCTCAGCATTGCGGTTAGGAAAACTGACGCCCGAAATGAAAGCAGCAATTCAAGGATTGAGCCGCCCTCTAGCGATTTCTGATCCAAAGCTGGTACCTGTGTCTCTTGTCGCTACTCGCAAGGAGGCTGAATCGATAAACAACAGGCATTTGAGAGGTTTACCTGGAGTGTCGCACATTTACTCAGCTGAAGATTTTGGGCGCACCAATGAGATTGATAAGTTCTGTCGTTATCCTACAAGATTTGAGGTGAGAGAGGGAGCACGAGTGATTTGTCTTAAAAATATGGGCACTGGTAGCCCAATAGTTAATGGAAGCACTGGGATTGTGGTTGGGTTCACGGAAGTAGAGCCCGTGTTCCCTAGAGTGCGGTTTGATTGTGGTGTTGAGATGACAATAGGACCAGAAAAATGGGAGAGAGAAAGTGCAAAGCTATCATGCATGCAGTTGCCACTGCTACTTGCTTGGGCAATAACAATACACTCTAGCCAGGGGCTGACTATTCCAATGCTAGTGGTGGATTTGAGTAAAATGTTTACATCAGGTCAAGCATATGTTGCACTCTCTCGTGCAATACATATGAATGGACTACAGGTTATACATTGTAAAACTGAAAAAATCAAGCCAAACGAGTTAGTAGACGAATTTTATCAAAATATCAGAAAATAATATCTTTATTTTTATCATCACTTGTATAAACTAGTGCAAATATAACAATATTGCTCAATATTTAATTGTGTTTTTACAAAATAATATTTTTTAATTACAAAATTTATTGCTTATAAAAACTAATTCATAAAAAATGATATAGCAAATACAATGTTAGTTGAATCCCCCCTAATGGATATAAAAATTGTTCGAATTTCCTGAACCCATTCGATAATCTGGGGGTGTGTAAACTTGATCGCTGTGTGTTTAAGAAAAATAAAATAAAATTGAGCCAAACAGTATAAAGCAATTAAATAATCACCAAACAATACATTGATTGTTAACATTATTACATACTTGGATTGTACTCAGCACCTTGCATAAATAATTCACATGCTTGAAGCTCATATACCAACTTAGCTTCTAAAGTCTCACCATCCTTAAACTCTTTGCTAATATTAAGAAACCGAACTAAACCCCAGTCAATAAGAATGGGATCTGGTCGTAACCTTTCAATAGACTAAATAAATTAAATTTAGGTAATATTTGGATATATATAAATTGAAAATAGAGTATTATTTTATACATACTTCACTAAATTTATATAGATCACAGACAATGGACATCGTGATGAATCTAGAAGTATTTGTTATATATTAATATATATTTTTAAACTGATTAACATAATAATATATACATACTTGAAAGAATCTAGACTCTTATCATTGATATATAGAGCCATAAGAGTCATAAGTATCATTTTACTAGCCAGGGATGTCGATCCAGTTGATTCACCTTTGATCTAATAATTAAGCAGATAAAGTGTTAAACCACAAGTATTTGATATCATATAATTATTATTATTATTATTATTCAAATTACCTTAAAGTTCTCAAGAATATGGAAAATGCTAATGATATCATTCGAACCGGATTTATATGGTGTTGTTTGATTACTTTCTAACATTTGTACCCATAAACAAACGGTCAAGTTTGTAAATTTTCTTGGTGCTGGAATTGGCAGTTTGATTGAGGTGGCTAATATATAAACAACAAGACTTCAGAAGAATATAGGTATATTATAAATAACTCTAAGCATATAAACAACAAATATATATTCTACCTTTTTCCTGCTCATAAGCCTGTAGCATAACTTCAAAATGTTGTAGTTCACCTACTAACTTCGCCATTTGGGTTTGCTGGGCTTGATACTCAAGAGATAGAGTCATTAATTTGGGTGAGACCTGTATATATGTTACAAGGTTTTTTTTAAAAAAAAAAAAAATATATATATATATATACAAGTGATCGGTGATATTTTATACATACTAGAACAGATTCAAGTGGTATTTTATACATTAAAGCCATTTTAATGCATCTAAAACATATTTTTAAAAGTATAAGTATTTTATTGAACATCGTTTTTTCAAAGCATCGATTTCATATTAACTTACTGCAAGTGGTCATCTTGACTCTGTGGGACTAACAGGGTCAGGATGCATACACGGTATATATGATCGGCAATCGAATCCTGGCGGACATTCCATTTGTCCCAGAGGAGGTTACGAGCCTTATGAAATGTAAGTGGTTAATAAAATATATAATCAATTTGCTTACATAAATCGAATTATTACATGATGTTTTTTAAATGTATAGAAAGTCTCGATAGTTTGTTGTGTTGTCATCATGTAGATATGGATTTCAACACTCAAAATAAGGGATTATATATTGTTTTGTGAGATAGGAAGTTAGTATATATTCATTCTCCCATCCAATCGTTATATTATCTTTTATATTAAATATATTAACTATTATAACTAATCTTATATAATGTTTATTGAGAAACATCAAGTTTTAAAATCACAAACGGCACAATCTCGATGTCTAAACTAAAGTACCTTAACTCCGAAGTCTTAAAAGTGAAAACCTTTTTCCCATCCAGTTATTTTAAAACCAATTATCAGTCTTGAATTGACGTAGGAGCATAATTTTTGAATTGAACATATTTTATTATAAAATATTTATAATAATCATATAATATAATTTAAATTGAAAATAAAAACATTTATAAATATATAAAAATTGATTCATATTTTTGAAAAAGTTGATGTTTAGTACATGCAACTTTCCTCAACGTTTCACCTACTTCTATAACTCATGTAATTCTGTGTTTTTTTCGCAGCCGTTACAAGAGGAATAACCCATTCCACTAAAAGATGTAATGTGATGTGAAAAATTAAAGAATGAATAAATAAATTTTGTTTGCAGAATTAATTAAATACTTACTGGTTTCTTTGTCGACTAAATGCTCTTTACTCCGCAGAATATGTATAAGTTCATCTAAATCATGAACGAGCATTGCTTCATTTGTATGCATGGTAGTTCTAATAGCGGCGAAGATGTTTATATCTCCAGAAACATCACCAATATACTCCTCGAACAGCAAAAGCAAATGATCAGTCATAGTGTTTTTATACAATGATCGGCGTAAGGCTTGTAGAGCATCCTGTGAAAATATTGTAAAATTAGCTATGGAATGTGTTTTAACTCAGAATATACATTAAGTATTCTACCAACCTGCTCCATTTTGTGATAGGCCTCTTCGCTAAGATCTGTTCCAGTTGCGTCACTCTATGAAAATATATAAAAACGACAATTTAGAATATAATTATATAATGTTTATCCTCTGTGATGAAACATTGATAATACCATAAAGCTACGAGGGATATTGTATACAATTGATAATTGTATACATCTAATAATAAAAAAATAAATTAGTAAATATGGTAGTACGTAGTATATTTTATAATATTTGATATTATAAGTAATATGATTGAACACACTTGACTATATCGATTTCTCTCTTAACTGTAGTATGGGGTGTATGGGGCATTAACATAGCAGCAATAGCCGTGTGTTGCATGGTGTTAGCCAAGGATAGTGGATTGCCCGTATGCTTGCGGCTCTAAAAAAAATTATAATATTATATATCTGATTTAAATAAAAAATACGAGATATAACCTGTTATTAACTGTGAAAACCTACTGTAAGACGTTGGATTCTTATTAGGTTATGAATAATATCCGTAGCGTCATCTGGTATGTCAATATTGTTCTGTATTTGATAGAGAGCGATGATCCAGTCTCTAATAACGGGGAATTCCATTGTGTCTGGTAGGTTGATATCTAATTGTATAAAATATTATTAGACTTTAGGCATAAGAGTATATACAGTATATCAATTAAATAATAACACTTACGTGTTCCAATGGCAGCGTCCTGCAATTTCTCTTTTAAAATCACCATTTCTCGAACAATTCTCGCTTCGTGAGATCGGCTTTCTCTAAACTCCTTCAACAGAGCGATGAAAGCAATACCTTCGGTGGTTGTGTTTATAAGGCTTTGAGCATTCTCCTGTGTATGGTATATAGTAAAAAGTTTAGACAGTAATTTAGAAATCAATCCTATCAATAAACAAAGTAGTTATACCAGTGTGGATTCGCCTAAATCGTGTATAAGGCTCAGTTGCAAACATCTATTACATAATATTATATAGTATTTAATTAATTGTCACTTGCACAATCAATCTTCATTATTATAATTATTGTTATTCATACCTTTTCAAATCGACATTGGTGGGTGGATAGTACATGACCATAAGTGCCACATGGTAGCCAGTGAACGTTGCATTAGACAGTGAGAGACCATGGAGAAACTGCACGCTTGTCAGTTCAAAACCAGTGAGAAACTTCACAGTAGACATGTCGATGGTGTTGAGGAAAGGTAGTGAGGTGGGAGGGAAGTCTTTGATGATGGTGAGAGAGTAATTGTAAACGCAAAAAGGTCTTTATATAACTCAAAGAACACATGAAACTGGCAAAGTATCGCAAAAAAAAAAAAAAAAAAAAAAAATAAAACAAAAAAAAAAAAAAAAAAAAAAAAAAAAGGCTGTCAATTCTTAAACATTACTAATATATAATAAGTATACGTGTGTTTTTATTAAACGTTCTCCTTTTTTTGAATTGATGTTTTTTATTTAATTAGTCTGCTGTAATTTCGAGTTCTTTTTACAAAACAGTAAATTAAAAACGACCTACAAAGTCGGCCTGGAACTAAAATGACAATGTAGGGAATGAGACTCATTCCAGATGATAGTCCAGACATGGTAAGGATTGGCTTCTTCTTTGATTCTTTGGATGATAGTGCAAGGTCATTCTCGTTAATTCCTTTAACTAACGAGACCTTAACCTGTTTAAACCGAATATTTTTAATTATTTTAATTATACAATTATATTGTTTTAGTTTTCGGGCTGCACAATTATAGAACAAGTATTATTTCTTTGTGGTATTAGTTTATAGATCTTCACCGCTATTTTAGCACCATTTAATACATGCTTAAAATGGTCGTGATATAATAATTTAGGTGTTTTGTGTGATTGGTGATTGGTACTTTCTCAAAATGAAACCCTCTGTGATGACCTCGGCTCTGTCTTCTCAATCACAGATCCTAAATAATAACTAACACATCTCTGTGGCACACTTTTAACTCACTGGGCTCTGAAACACAACCCCCGTCCATAATAACAAGGGCCCGAATTTCGGCGCAGTCCGAGTGAGATTAAGGAAGTGAAAATGCTTTCTACCACAATGACAAGGTCAAATATTTTTGGCAAAAAAGGTAATGTACAACATTGCAGTGAGAATCGGCGTCGTGAGAAAGGGAGAAAGCGAGCATAAAAAAAAAAAAAAAAAAAAAAAAAAAAAAAAAACGTGGCTTTGTATGTGACGTTCCGAAAATCTTATTGTTTACTGACTCATCTGTGATTTCCCGATGTCATGTGTTAGGAATGAACGAAACAAATAACACGAACACAAGCCACACAACACTACTAATGAAGCGTCGGGAGTAACATGGTTTGAGAGACACTTTTTTCATTGGGGCTCGGCGTTACTGGAGATTAGTCTGTTTTTTCTTTGGAACACAGTCTTTCTTGACTGAGTCATATATATTAATGTTTTGTTTTTATTTTTAATGATCATATGTCACAACAGCACTCTCTGGGGACGTCGTAACAGTTACTTGTCACCTTTTATGGATTGCACCGACGGAGGAATGTTAGCCGCTTATAGGTTTTCCCAGTCGACTCTTACGAATGCAGTATGAGAATGTCATGAGCATAAGTCATCAATACCCTTGTTGGCAGTGAATCGATTAGGTATAGTATGCTGGGGTTTAGTATCGTTGAGCAGGCAACAAATAGATATAAAAATAAAATAAAACAAATAATAAAAAACAAAGATAAAATAAACAAATAGAATAACAGCGTTAATTTGTAAATTATTATACAATAGGAGAATACTCATCCAAAATATTTTTATCAGAAAAGAAAACTAAAGAATACCGACTTCCTCCAAAACAATGTCGTACTTTATGCCAATCATATCCCCTTAAGGCATAAATAGTACCTGGAGCACAAGAAAAAACTGAATTTAAATCTAATACCTCCAATTCGCCGCCACTTTGGAAATCACCCAGAACAACGACAAACACCAATCCTTCTTTATCTTCGTGATGATCGATATGCATAGGAAGAAAACCTTGTTCTGGTCGAGCTACAGTTAATGCCAGCATAGACCAAGGAAAAATCGGCCTGTTTGGCATCCAATCTAAAGAATCATTTTTGATAGCCTTCACCTGAGCATATCGATCTCGAATAGATGGAAAATCCTTAGTAAAAAGATTATCCACATATCTAGCAATCGATTTGAATGAATTCAGGAGATCAAGGGTGTATTTTCTTTTTTGGATAGAATTACCCCTAGTTAGATCTCTTGAAAGACCTTCAGGATTATTCATCCTCTTCCAAACTCCAAAGTGAAACGAAAGAAAACTAGAAGTGTTTCGATAATTAGATGAAGGCTTCATGCTAAGATCATCAATATAGTGTTTGATAGCATTATTAGCACCAGCCACCATATTCGCAGGGAGTTTTTGAAGACCATAATATTTGAAATTGGTCGTTTCAAAAATTTTAATTTGAAGTTTTGCTTCCTTACGAGGCAGACGTTGAGATAATGATGAAGGTGTTGGATTAGAGTTGGAGTCATTTGGCTTTTCAGCAGCTGACATCAAAACCTTGTTGAAATTAACAGGTGGCGTTTGATATTTGGTATTTGATATAGTCTCATAGGCTAAAAGAATAAAAATAAAATAAACCCAAAATATTAATTAAAATATTTTCTTACTCTCACTAATTTATCAGATAGTATTTGATTAGACCATAGAGCAAATTATTTAAGTGTTATGTTTAGTATATCGATTCCAAAGACCCCTGTTAGAAATCAATTACTAAGAGACAATCCAGATTACTCTTTTATGGCCAGTAAAAAAATATATAACGTAAACAATATTTTTGCTTATTCCCACTAATCATTGTCTTTGTCTCTTTTTAAAATCTCATAACCTCAATTGCTCTGGGCTCAAATCTTCAATTTTCCAAATTCTCAATTGACAACCAAAATGCAGCCTTGCTAATTTCACTCTCCAGATGTTAAATACTTACTTGTCTCTTTTTTGTCTTTTTCATTTTGTTTTTGAATCTGCTTCTCTTTCCTCTTCAAATTATGCCGCTCCTGGGCTGCTTTGCTTTTTTTATGTTTAGGCATGGTCTCATTCACTTTGAAGAGTTTTTTAAAACAATAATGAATAATCTGTTGCGTTCTCCAATAGATTAACCAATAAGGTAATAAGACTCAACGAGTGGACAGCGTTGCGGGTGGCTATTAAATCTCTTAAAACCAATAAAAGGTATAATCTGTTGCGCTCATGAGGTGTGCCCCATACTCAGTCCAACAAATTAACCAGTGAGGTAGTGAGACTAAAGCGTCGCGATAGCTGGAGGAGGAGGATGAGGATGAATTAGTTTTCATAGCCTTTTGGATGGTGCATCTAGCCCCAATGACTAAAAATTACCCACCTTTATGAGTCAGCCTTAGATAATAGGAGGAGTCGTCGTTGTTGATGTGAATACCAGACAAGAAATACTGAAAATGAGTGAATATTAGATATGAATTCCATCTTTCATGACCTTTAGACCATAACTAAAAATAAATTGCAGTCTTACAGGTGGTCACGTCGAATGTCGGCTTGAATGTCGAACGAGGTATAATTCAGTTTTGGGACGATGCAATTGCAAAAAAAAAAAAAAAAAAAAAAAAAAAAAAAAAAAAAAAAAAAAAAAAAAAAAAAAAGGAATAACCCACCTCTGACAGAGTTTCGGCAGTTGTCGTCGACGTGAGCAAATACTATAAATGAGTTTGAGTCACAGTCATTGTTAGGAATGTCGGACTTGAATGTCGCGCGTGAATTCATTTTTTCAAGCCCTTGGACAATGCAAATAATAACAACAAATAATGATAACAGAAAAAAGAAATAATTAAAATAAAAATAATTAAATAAAAATAAACCTACCAAAAAATCGCTGGAGAGAGAGAGAGCGGTTGTTTTTGGCGCCGCCGTCGGGTCTATATTTTTGAAACTGTTGGGTAATACACAGCCAATAGGAGAAATTGTCGACTACAGCTACGTCACGCGATCCTCTAGAGTAATAACACACACAACAAACAAACGCGTCTTTCATCACCATCAACACTACACACTCATGGCTGAATATATTACCCTCTTCTGTCTTGTACATGGGGACGACCCGGCTGATCGTGCTTTCCCGATCCAAATAGCCAAGGCTGCGACTTTCGGGGAGCTCAAGAAACAAATCAAGACCGAGAAAGCCAACCATTGTAGCAACATTGACACCGATATGCTCACACTCTGGAAGGTGAAAATCTCAAACAACGAGCTCGCCCATCTAGATATTGACTTTGAGTACAAGACAGCGGATGCCAAAATTGAGGCCACCAAGCTGTCGCCGCTTGATGATATCAAAGACACCTTCCCAGACCCACCTCGCAAACACGTCCACATTGTTGTCGAGCTGCCTTCGGCTGACGCACCCAAGGTACGCCATATCTCGAATATGCGCACGCCTTCGCCATCAAGTTAGTGTCCTCACTTAAGCATGTCTCCTCTTATACCATTGCGCCCAAATTAATCGCGCTCTGTCTTGTTTTTAAAAAATAGACCGTCCGGTTTTATCTGCTGTTTCGCCACTAGAACGCAAGTGAAGAGCAGGTAAACTTCTTTACTATTCGAGAGATAAAATTGTGGCGATAGTTACTGCAAACTCAAAGAATCAGGATCTGCGAAGGGTAGTGTTGGTTTGTGGGGTAGTGCACCGTCTAGGCAATGAGTGTGTGTATTTGTTAGAACATGGGTATTTGTCAACGAGTAGCAAGCGTAAACATGTAGATGATGATGACGATGACGACAATATACTAAATGAATGTGCACAGCAATTTAAAAACAATAAACACAGACATTAAAAAAAATCACTGCCTGACTTTCTTTGTGTATAACTAGACCTTGAATCACCTCACTCGCCATCGAAGATCGCATGGAGTATATCACCAGGCTCGTCGTTGGTGCGTTCGCGGTCGCCCTCGCCTTCTCCTTTTGAAATCCCAAAGACGCCAACAATGATGAACAAAACCTTTGACTGGCTTACTGGGTTGGGACATTCGCCCAAGAAGCCACGCTCGTTGCGGATGTTTGTTGCAACTCAGGGGCCTGTGGATGTGTCTGTCCATGTTCTAGTGCCATTTGAGGAGATGGTGTCATTCAACACCCTGATGGAGAGCATCAAACAAGCGAAATGTCCATTCTATATCGGCCACTTCCAGTCGGGCAAGACGTCCGCACTCAGGTACCTAGCCCAGATCAAGCCTGCGTGGATCTATATCGACTCCAACTGCCTTGGCGGGACGATTCGCAGTTTTCTGGACGGCATTAGCAAGGCGATGATGCTCAGCGGTTGCAAAGACATGAACAGTCTCTATTCCGAGATCGAAGCCAGATATACGGACAAGACTGTGCTGATGTTTGACGAATTCGACCACTTTTTGAAGCCAGCCAACCGGACATTGCTGCCAACGATCTACCGGCTCCTGAAGTTGGTGTGCAACCGCTCGATACAGGGCATTCTCTCGGTGGTGTGTGCTGGCAGTTTTGCCCTGGTTGACATGATGAAGGAAACTAAGGTGAGCCAAGACGAGCGGGAACTGTACTGGAATTTGACGGTGCAAGTGATCGTGGCATCGGACATCACGGCCGAACAGCACAAGGTGTTCTTTACGCGGATCCAGAAGGTGAACAATTTGCAGTTTGAGCCTGATGTTGTGAGCGATGTGTTCAGCCGCACACAGGGGTATGCTGGGCTGGAGGGGCTGCTTGCACTGCTGTGCATTGAGTTTGCTGTCAACATGCCAACTCTGACGATGAAAGAGTGGACAACGCGGTTCCAGGAGTTTATCCAGCAGCACTCGTCCAAGCGAGTATCGATCCTGCAGCACATCCTGCGGGATCTGGAGTCGATGGAGCAGGAAGTGGTTCAGTGTCTCGAGCAATTTCTGGAGTTTGGCGAAATGCCGCGACCCACTATCAACGACGACAAGACAGAGCTGATGTTTGGGCGTTTGCGTGCGCTCGGCATTATTGTGGAGCGCGGGTCAAAATACGAATTCACATCGAACATTGTTTTAGACTTGCTCTCCAACAAATACTACCCTGTGCCCCAGCACGGCGTGCAGCGCGTGGCCAGCATTCCCGACGCGGCCGGTTTTCTGCAGCTAGTGGTCGAAAGCCTAGCACACATCCGACACCAAACTGTCTTTCATCGACTGGCTGCCAACGCTGGCTCGTTCAGTGAATATATCATCCAAGGCGAAATATTTGCACTGCTGCGTGCGACGGTGCCATATCCTAGGTATAATGTGTTTCGCGAGACGCGCACGCTGCCAGACTCAAAGAAGAAGTGTGATGTGTGGGTGTGTAATGGCCAGGAGTACGGCATCGAGTGCAAGGTTGGGAGCGCATCGAGTGCAGCCATCAAAATCGCGGCAAACCAGGCAATTAGATATACCAAGGGCCATGACGGTTGTTCGATGTTTTTACTCTTCTTTGTTCCGTCAGACACCCAATCGTCTGCACAGGTGTTCCCCAAGCACAACACCCCACCAAATAACGTTTATTTTGAAATTGTTTATATACTATATTCAAGGGATAGTAAAAGGGCGATTATAGTACGCAAAGATAAAGCCGATGTCGATGTTCCATTTGCAACCAAATAAAAGAATTAAGGCTCACGCAAATAAATCTTATAATATTGACACATTTATATTAATAAAATGTATTAACTGGATTTGGTGATGGCATACTGTTAACTGTAGAAAATGAATGTCGCTAATGAGCTATTATATTTGTGATAATTGCAATCATTCACATTCTTAGACCTCCGAGATGATATTACGCAGAATTATACTTTCCAATGTTTAGTCTTCGTCTGATTAGAAGGGGAGTGTTTGATGGTTTTGAGTTTACGGAGTTAAGGTACATTAGTCTTAACCATGAGTAGTACTTCGGGCTTTTAGAACCCCTTAGTTATCAAAAGAGTATCTCCGAATTCTGTGAGGTTAGTGATTGTGGACAATTATCCAGAAGAATATATTTAGATATTAAGGCTAACGAGTGTAAATCCAACTAGCTAACCCATCTCACAAAATTATATAAAGAGTGAGAGAGATCTATACCAAAGATAACTGCAATGCTGGCCGTCAAGTCATTCTATTTGTTCGAAAAATATTTTGTAATCCCCATTCCTATTTTTCTATACTCTTACCGATTTCTACTGTCTTACTGTCTTATCATCTTACTGATATGATTACCATACTTAATACCATCCCTATATTAGACCAAGGATCACATTTGGTCCTGTTACAAACTTCGCAATGAAACAGTTGCTGATCATTTACACCGTGTGTGTATTCTGGCTTTGCTTATCCCACAGAGTCAAGCTGACAAATTAGAGTATGTTATATTATTCAATGCCAAACTAATGTTTGGTACAATATACTAATCTTTACTATTTGTTTATTTAGGTGTATTAGAATGGTCTTCTTTAGAAAATACATTGACGGTTCCTACCTCGTTAGTAGATGTTTGGAGAATGTTATATACTAAATTCATGAAATAATATTTATATATATATAATACATTTTCTAGATCCCAGAAGGGTGTTTATCTCTAACTTCAGATTATTCACAACAAAGTACTTCGATAGCAGTGTTAATCCGTGAACTTTTAATATTCGAAGTTTTGTTACAGGCTTATGAGCATCAGAAAGGTATATATATTGTTATATATGCTTATATCATTTAATATATCTCATCGCTCACTAATATCATTTGTATAATATTAGAAAACGCAGCAAGTGTACCAGAACAGTATTTCCTGAGTTCGAGCAAATTTGCGAACCCAACGATTCAATCTTGGGTAGAGCAACTAGAACAGGAGCGAGTGAAACCATCTGACTCTACTTTAAGCGGTACAATTGGTATCCTTCACATTTTTGAAAGGTTTAAGGTAATATAAAACTAAACTGTCTGATATATTTCAACTGAATACTAAACTAATAAATATCCACCCGATCATAATAAGGTCAAAAATGAACCTACTGATAAAATCTCACTAGCTAGTAAAATGCTGTACATGACCAATATAGCCCTACTTATTACCGATACTGATTTGGATACCTTCCGGTATGTTTTAAAACATCATGGTTCAAATATTTATATCCCAAATTAACCCATTCAATAATATTTGTAGATTTGTTTCTATGTCTGTTGCCTGTGATCTATACAAATATTATGAGGTAAAATAAATAATGATCTCTGCGTTTGAATTCAATAGCATATATAGTATTTATTTCTCTATTGTTTTACATAGCCCATCAAAAGTCTACAACCAGATCTCCATCAACAAGATTGGTCTTTGGAAAACGTCCTTGAAATTAGTCAAGAGTTTAAGGATAATGAGACTTCCGAAGCTAAGCTGGTACATGATTTTGAGGCATGTGTGTTATTAATGCAAGGCGAATATAACACAGGTAACGAATGTTAAATGATTTTAGTTTTGCTTTAAATTATTTAACCTATATTAAAATATTTTTGTTTCTAATTTCAATAGACATGACGCTTGAGTTTTCAAACCAACAGGTCGCTGAATGGGCCAATGAAATTCAATGCAATATAAAAAGGCAAAAATAATTATTGAAGCCTTAGATTTCATAACGTGCTACTGTAATAAGCAACATTTATATCTTATAGTGTAGTTTCAACTAACAGAATCACATTGTGTTATTTAAATATTCAGTTTTGTATTATCTCAATCGCAAACGTCCCCAAAAAACTCTAGTTTCCAAAATAAATTTTCTTACCCAATTAAAGAAGTCGATCTTTGCTTAATCAATATTCTCATGTGACTTGTAATACAGATATCCATATATGTTATTTGGAGATTGTATATTTAATAAATACTCTGACCGTTCGTATAATATTACTCACCACTTTATACTTCAAGACTGTATGATTATTTCAAAGTCAACTTTAAAATAGAGAATTCTCATTTAGTAGATAGACTTAGGTGTATGTATTTACTAATATCAACTCCTCTTGTATCATTATTAAATTTTCCTCGTCAAATTTATTATGTTATTCTTAGGGCAGTTATAGTGACAATAATGATTACACTACCATGCTACTTGGAATTTTTCCTTTGAGACGTCTCACCTACCCAAACCTTAAGCCCGAATAATGAGAACTTTGAATAACAAGACCTGATGAATCAATTGACATTAACTGAACGATCCATCACTCCCAAGTCTCCAAAAAGTCAGTTCGGCAATATGACTCAAACAATAGTTTAGTGAAAATCTCAGACAGTAATGTAACTGTGTCCAGCTTTGTAAGACCTAGTTCTAAAAAGGTATTTCCAAAGAAAGAAGTAATATTAGTATCTTATTAAAATTTATACAAAAAAAAAAAAAAAAAAAAAAAAAAAAAAAAAAAAAAAAAAAAAAAAAAAAAAAAAAAAAAAAAAAAAAAAAAAAAAACCACACCGTGTATTAATCATGTGTAGCGAATCACAAACTAAAAACTCTATAACCCATGCTTGCTTTAATTCCATTACAATGTCGCACTATCACTTTTGTTAATTATTGTGTTTAGTTAGAGTCATGTGGAAAGGAGTCAAGTAACACGGCTGTGAGTCATGAGAACAGTAATCTTAGTTTCTGAGAAACATTAACAGGTTGGTGACGATAACAAA
>RBNK01000115.1:0-39563 GCA_003990785.1 Endogone sp. FLAS-F59071 | reverse complement strand
CAAACAAAAAAAAAAAACAAAAAAAATTAGCATTTCCCAACATGTAATCAGAGCACTGGAATGACAACATGAGTCTTTTCGTGGCCTAGAATGTGGCGTGTGCACACACACACACACACCAAAAAAAAAAAAAAAAAAAAAAAAAAAAAAAAAAAAAAAAAAAAAAAAAAAAAAAAAAAAAAAAAAAAAAAAAAAAAAAAAAAAAAAAAAAAAAAAAAAAAAAAAAAAAAAAATTAAAAATTAAAAACTAAAAAAACCAAAAAGCTAAAAACTAAAAAGGAAAGATTACCGTTGGGTAAAGAGAGTCTAGGCCCATTTAAAATAAAATAAAATAAAAAGGGCAATAGCAAAAGAACCCACGAAAAAAAAGGTTTAAAAAGGCATTATATTGCATATGTATGTCGTACAAAGAGGGCGTAGGATCTCGAACTTTTTTTTGAGCTAAAGAATAATATTAATAGTAATTTTAATAGAATAAAAGTAATTGAAAGATTTTCCTAAGTCGTTGTGGTTTGCGGCGAAAAGGCCCGACTTACTTTGAGTTTCTAGCGTTTATTTTTTATTCTAAGCACCACACGTGTTTTTTAGAATAAAAAAAGGAAAAAAATCTTCCTTCCGGGATGCAGCCTTTTTTCCTTTTTTCATTTTTTTTTTTTTTTTTTTTTTTTTTTTTTCATTTTTCCCTGGCAATTTCCGGTTACAAGACCCGGGGTAAATAGTCATACGCAAAAATTGAGTAATAAAATGAATAAATATTAGTATTTTGTTATATAATTATAATGTTAAATTTAGTACAAATAACTACATATCATCGTATTTAATTACCATAGGTACTAAACTGGCTGATACACTCTCCGTTTAGTGTACCCCCTCTAAGCCACAAGATATCAAATCTACGGAAATTTACAGTAGGTATGCGATCGCATAATTTTTCTCACCCTTTGAATGCATAGCTCTCCGCACAGGATCTAGAATTGGTAACTAAGACCGGAAAGATCGTCTGACAAATAGAATTTGGCCATGCCTCCCAAACTAGGGTCAGCCATTGTGTATATGGCGAGACTCGTGGCTAAGGACAAAAAAGACCGAGGCCTCGTCAAGCCCGGATTTAGATTAGTTGCGATTGTCAAGGAAACAATTGATAAATAAGAATACCGTAAACATCCCAAATATAACCCCCCTATAAATTTTGTCTGCATATAAAACGATAAAGTCATATTTCCCATAAAGAATAATACATATCATAAGTTACATAGCCAATATCTGTCTGTTCATGATATATTTGTATTACCAATTTTACTCCTATTGTATCTCGGGCTACCCTCCCAAATACAACCCCTAAGGTAGCAACACCTTTTTGGCAAGTCGACACGTCGTCTTTTTTTTTTTCCACACGCTCTGTCACCGCATGTCATGAACTTTATCTGGGGAACACAAAAGGTCCGTGCGCAGTGATGAGTCTAGAATTTCCTAAAAACCATGAACTAATGCCATTTTCGGAGGCTAACCACGCGACAAAAAAGAAATTGTGACTCCCAAAAAGATAATTGATTAGCTCATCAAGGTGGATGGATATCTAAGAATAAATGATAAATTATCTTTCCAAAAGACCAAAAGTAGTAACCCGTAGTTTCAGTCGAGTTATTCAAAAGTCTAGGATAATGTTTTCTCGCCGCGTTTCAGATTAAAAATTAAAATTTTAAATCTGTTGTCCACAAATAAACAATATATATATATATCAGTGAAATCTATAACAGGAATTAAGTCTGGAGCAATCTAGGCTCGTTGCACTCAAGTGAAAATTCACTAACATAATAAAATAAAAAGGGAAAAAAAAAAAAAAAAAACAAAAAAAAAAAAAAAAAAAAAAAAAAAGGAAAAAAAAAAAAAAAAGACTATAACAAGAAAAAAAAGTAGTCATAATCTCCACTGCATGTCATCGAGGGACAATGCACCTGACCACAATCAACAAACTTGTAAAGATCATCTGAAATTGAACGTTCATGCATGAAATAATTAAAGCCACAGATTGAGGAGCCGTAGACCACGGGAAAAAGTCAAATCAAAGTGAAAATCCTTCCACCCAACACATTCATACCTCTTGCTCTTAAACAAACGTCGCAGTATGAATGTCATATGACCATATCCATCTTTTATAAATTGCATATCTCCGCAGTGGTGTGGAAATTTCAGTGCTAATCGGAAACACGCAATTCATCCACCGCAATTTGAATCGTTCTACTGTCGATGTGAATGACATGAAGCCAATAACAGCATTACTTCCTCAATGAGAGTATTTGGGGCTCCGGCTGTTTCACAAACAAGCGAGACTTTTGGTCAGGCCGAGTGTCATTAGCCTTTATTCTTTTGCTTACCGCATGAGTTAATAGATGATTATATTGTGGGTCCGTCTTCATTTTTGGTGTACGAATCTTTGCGTAATATCAGCTAAATATACATGATTATATAAATAAATTACTATCCTGGGTACTTATTATCATGTTTCGTGATACTGTAAGGTTTCGTCTTGCTGCATTGCATGGTTTGAGAAATTTGGCCTAAAGTTTTTGCGAGTCGTCGAATAGGAATCAGCCGGGTATGGTCTTATCCTCTTGACAACGGTCTAGAGTTCAATGGCATGATTGTGAACCGTGGCGCAGTATTTACCTCTATACTGCCGAGCAGAGGGATCCCTTACCCCGTCGTTGTTATTATCCTGGATCTTTGTTTCAAACGGGCCACGTGTTCGAAAAAAATTATATCAGTTATCGAGAAAATCTAGTTTGCAACAAGGTCCAAATAATTTCTGGCTCTGGTCAGCGTTCCAGAGTCATGGACCGAAATGTGCACAATGATTGCTGTGGGTGAAAGTTAATGGGGGCCCAGAATGCAGAATGTAATGGTTTAAAGCCAGACCCTAGAAGGTGTGGAGCCCAACATGGGATAGGTCAGATGGTCTATTTCGCGAAAAAACGCCAAGGGCTATGTGTTCCAGATGCAGAGATTTAAACTTCTCGAAGGTAGTGAATGTTCTTTAGGTGGCCCGGATCGTTCGTTTAGCTGTTGATCTCGAGATTATGACATTTGCTTTGTCTGTATGAAGGACTCTCACGTGCGATGGGCCTAGGCTCTCCTCATGGGCCTTTGAACCCAGCACGATGCTGGCTTTTTTTTTTTTTTTTTTTTTTTTTTTTTTTTTTTTTTTTTCTTTTTTATTTATTTATTTATTGTGCCCAAAACACTTCACTCTCTTCAAGATTCTTTTGACTGTGCCCGTGCCCTTATGAACACTCTTCAGCCCACAATGACATCTGTTGCATATACCGAGAACTCTGTGTACGGCACGAACGATAATATTAGCACATCCTCGCATTTGTCCATGCAGGATTTCAATGGGTTCCAAGAAAGCTTCAATCTACGTTTCGCCAATACCAAGCTCACTTTATTGCTGGAGAGCCAACGCAGGGAACTCGAACATTTGAGAAAACTACTGATAAGCAAAGGAGTGGCACCCGAAGAACTTTTACCGTCTTCCGCGCCGATGGTGAGAAAAAGGTCCTCGCAACAGTTTTTATCCGATGGTAAGCCTAGGTCCATGAATATTTTTTTAGTTTTAAGCCAAGCCAGTCAGACAAATGACCTTGCCTCTGTTCCCATGCCAACACCCAGAGCCCGTCTCCTCTCTTTGCCAGCACAAGCGCCAGAGATCCTTCGACACACTCGGCTTTAAGGACGACTTTCAATACACTGGTAGCCCCATGTCAGAGATTGAGATGATAGAGTTCCCCGTCTCTTCGCCCCGGTCCGACAGCAGTGTCTCACGGCAATCAGAAATCCTAGAGTGCTTTGTCGAGAACTCAGACGAGACCTGTATCATATTCAATGCGGATTTGAGCAAAGTGTTGTACGTGGCGGAGGGGCCGCATGAGAAAATGTTTGGAAGGTGAGTCGGATCGTGAAGTTAGAACCTCACATTGCTAAGGCACAAAACTAATGGTGCCTATATATTCAAAATATTTATAATTCTTTCGCCAATCTACAGAGGAACAACCGCCAAATTACTGGAAGATCCATCAAATTGGACGAAATGGGTACATGTTGAGGATCTCGAACCGGTAGGATTCAAAATGCCCCTTCAATCCTTCCAAGTTACACTTTGACTATTGCAACCTGGCTGATAATCTACTCTATCCAACTTTAGCTTATGAAAAAAGCAACGGAGCTCGCTAAAACCTCCACCTCCACTTCCACCTCTACCTCCTCTCCCACACGTTGGAGCTTCAGTTACCGTATATCCGATCCCAATGGCAATGTCCGCTTCATCAATACACGCGTGCGCACCAGTCATCGTAATCCTTCCACACCTCCTTCAAAAATTGATAACCTCATCGGTCCATCCGGGGTTTTCCACACATTTCTCTCTCGTGAGATCACAGACAATTCTCCAAACATCCCGCATTACAACCTCTTTCCCGCACCTGATATTTTGCGAGAACACCACAAAATCATCGTCCAAGCCCTTCAGCCGAATGCTCTAGTCTTGATCCTCGACCGCCATGGTAACTGCCTTAACTACCTGCCATCTCAAGGGGTTTGGGAATGCGCGAATCCTGTAGACGACTACAAGCATCTGGGTCGCCACGTGTCGGAATGCCTGGGCCTCTGTCCTTTGACGGACCAGCACCGTGAGCTCATGAAAGCGTTCGAGCAGGTGGTGGCAATGAACCAGACTCAAGTCGTCAAGCTGACCATCGAAGGTAGTGTCATGGGTATTGCCACTCCGCCGGCAGGATCGCGGACCTGGCATTTTGAGGTAAAGGTTTCGCACCTTGATACCGATCGCGAGCAGTTCATGTGCACGGTGAACGATGAAACGACGTTCATGATTGGACAGCAGAGGCTATTACAGATGATGGAGAAGGAAAGGAAGGCAACGATGGCAGTGGAGATGTAAATATTAGAATATCTCTTTACCTGGAATCCGATACCCTGTTATCACTTCATGTTACATGCGCATTTAATGTTTATCTCATCTTCCCAAACCTTTTGTGGCAACCCTATGCAGCTCTCAGTTCACTCACCACTGCGTCAACAATGTCTCGCACGAATTCCGCACGCCGCTCAATGGCGTTTTGGGCATGACTACCTTACTGCTACACACAGAACTCGACGAGGAGCAACGCGAATACCTCGAAACGATTCGTTCGAGCTCCATGCAGCTTATACAGGCTATGAACGAGATCCTTGAAACCGCAGAGGCCCGATGGGGTGAGTTTTTTTTTGAACTGTTTGCGGCATAGAGTAATTTGGTTAGTGCAGGAGCCGAGAGAGGGAATTTGGCGATTTCTGGGTATCATGTAATCAGAATTACATCATAAGCAACTATCCAAATATTGAATGTTCCGTCTCTTCCCTGCAGGTACTCGTAAACTTTTATAGTAATGCTGGCCCAACTCATCTTCAACCGTCTGAGTGTCCACGTCGGGACGCAACGTGAGTTTCGCACATCAGCTCCATTTACAATTCTAAAACAGAACGGGATCGTCGTCGCATGTTTTGAAATCCACGGTATTGCATAACATAGCAGTTGAACTGGGCACTTTTCGCACGCTCCGCATTTTATAACTCCTTTACATACACCATGCCACATGTTCCATTCTGGCCTTCTTCAAAGTTTATGGACTCTGTACATATACACTTAATGTAGCACACGTTGCCTCGACCTGTTAGGAAACTTAATAGTTTTCTTTCATAGATATTCGCTTGAATCCCAAAAAGACGTTTGGGCCAACGTCCATTTTGTAAATATACCATTCAAATCTTCCGTCCCACTTACTCCCAAGCTGAAGTTGGATGATAGGTTTCTATGTCACATGCTTTCTGCTACGTATACATAATGATCTTTTTCCAAACTGGTGGCGTAGTGTGTTGTGTCCTCTAAGCCACCACGGGGTTAGGGTAGGTTAGATAAAGTTTCGGAGAAAATAATACAACTCCAGACCAGACGGTTGACGCCAGAATGTCAAAAGATAACTGGGTTGTAAAAACAGAATAAAACCTTTCTCTAAAGTAGTTTGCCAAGTATATACGCCAAGCGCAGTCCTGATTTGTTAAGCGGAAAAAGGCTTTTCCTAGGTGAAAATCAATGGGTAACTGTCAAAAACAAATTAATAGATTGAGAGCTCAATATTTCCTTCTGAAATACATTGAATGTGTAAAAAGAATCTCTCTTGATACAAGTTGAAGTATCTGAGCAAGGATAAAAAAAAATAAAAAAAATAAAAAAAAAACATCTTTTAACTCTGCTTTTATTATAACAGTTACTTTATTATAAAACTAGAACAAGTTTCAAGATATATTATGTTACATATTCAAGAAACATATCTAAAAATAAATATATATATGGGTGATTATTTTTGAAGGCGGACCAATTTTTTTTATCAGGTGTCATGTGGATGTTGTGATGTGGATGAGTGGATGACCGAAATAATAGCTCATATGTTGACATAATCATTATTGACAATCTAGGTATATAAAATATGCTTTTTGTCTAAATTATCATGCGATTGATAAACGAAAGAACTGGTTACTTGGCGATAACGATTGTATAGGTAATGGCATGATTTTCGTATGACCGACCGTAGGCCGTAGGATAATAATCGGCAGACCCTTCAGATCTACATGCATGCCCTTTGTTGCTGGGAAGCGGAAGAGTATATTTTGGGCTGATTTTGACCGGTCGGAAGTGGCTTGTTGGATAAGGCTTCCTTCTCTAGCACAAAACCCCGAACTGTTCCCCGAACCATTCCCTTACAGTGAACTACGCACCCTTTTAATACACTTTCCACTCGTTTTATGGTTTCATGATACCAGCACTGCTGATACTTTGGCGGCGAAATGGCCTCTTCTTCTTCTTCCCGATTCTTAAAAGTCACCACTTCGGGAACTCAATCGAATAATATCTTCACAACTTCATTCAGCACTAACGCACCCACATCCACCAAATACCTCACCTTACCACCGTCAATAACAACTCCCTTTGATTCAACCACTTTCGATCCAACATCCTTGGCATCCGTAAGCCCCTCCCTCTATCTCGCTCCCGACCCCGACCTCTCCTTGGACACCACAACCTCAAACGACAACCGTAACTGGTTCCTTCTCCTTGTTCCCGTCGCCATCGTCGTAGCCCTGTTTATCTGTATCCGTATCCGCGACTCCAAACGCCGCCACGAGGACCATAGCAGCCCCGAACGACGGACGTTCGTGCCACAAGGCCTGCTGGCCATGAGTCAACGGACCAACAGTGTAGGGGTGGCGGCGAGTAACTCGCGCGAGCACCGTCGCGTCCACGACCTGCCGCCGGCGTACCCCGGTCCGCCGCCGCCAAAATATGAAGATGTGACCGAGAACGACCCGCTGGCGGCAGTGCAAATAATGCTGGAGAATCGGGAAGACGAGCAGCCACTGGCGGTCGTGCAGAGGCGATTGACGGTCCAGGACGATGAGCGGCCGCTGGCGGAGCTGCAAAGGAGTCTGACATTAGTCGTGGTAGAGGAGAACCGGCGCACAGAGGACGAGCACGATGAGAGCAGACATAATGAGAGCGGGCGAGAAGGGGGCGAATGTGAGCGTGATGGAGCCAGTGCGCCATAGAATGTAAAACTATTACAAGCGAAACCGGGGATATAGTTGTAGTTAGGTTGCATTTGGCATTTGCAATTTCCCATTTTGTCTTTCTTATTTCTTTTCCTTTTTTTTTCTCTTTCTTTTTTTTTTTTTTTTTTTTTTTTTTTTTTTTTTTTTTTTTTTTTTTTTTTTTTTTTTTTTTTTTTTTTTTTTTTTTTTTTTTTTTTTTTTTTATTTTTATTTTTTATTTTATTTTTTATGATTTTTACTGGTGGTGTATCTCACCAAAAAATTCCTCTGTAAAATATATTTGACAGTATTAAATAATGTGCGTTGTAAATTTTCTCAGTTTGTTTAGTTTTCCGCCTTTGGGGCGACCAATGTGTCAATTTCTCCTTTTCTTTTTTTTACACAATCAACCATTCTTCTCATTATTTTCACGTTCCCGCTACTACTAACCTACATGACTACGAACCTTCAAAACCTTACTCTTTAACCCACGACGCAAAATTATGCTTCAACCCGAATGCGCAAAAACCCTTTAGAACATCGGCCATAGCACGTGACCAACGTCCCTGTTATATTTTTTAATTGGAGTCTAGCTGGATTCGTTGGCAATAGTTCCCAACCTAAATCGAGCATGTACTTCGCCCATTGAAGAGTCGAAGTTTCATAATCCGTTTTGTCGATCATACTATTATATACAAGCTTACATGTTAGATCGACGCAAAGACCATGTACCGCCCCGTTATCGCAGATAGAAGCTCTGTACCACCATCATCCTTTCGGTCGTTTGTGTAACAACCTCTCCTGGTGCCGCGACCACGTAGCGGATCTCAATATCAAGCTCGCGCCGGTTATCAAAACCTTTGTGGCAAGTGAAGGTGCCTTGCAAGGTTGTGCCTGGTGGAATGAGTCAGAATGAACTTCGGGTGAGATATTTCACGGGTCGAGTGATCATAATCGAAGAGACCATAAAGAGAATAAGCAAGAATACCTACCCTGCTCTACCTCCAGTCCCTGCTCCAGCACAAGTACCGTCTGTTTCCAATGCGTAGCATACGCATTCGGTCCCGTTGTAAAGAACGTCTCTCCCTCCTTCTTTTCATCCCCCTGCTCGAGCGGGATCGGATGCCCGTCCCTCGTGAACCATGTATCAAACCACCCGACGAACGCGTGGATCGTTCCCTTCTTTTGCGCGATTAGCTTGAACGGAGTCGAGAAGTCGAGTTGCTTTTTGGTGATGGTTTGTAGTGGCAGGTCCTTGACTGTAATGACGTCTGTGATGATGGAATCAGGCTTCACAAGGTCAACGACGGCCTCGTGCAGCGTCGACTTCTTCATGGGCGTCATCTTGAACCCGTACACGTCCTCCCAGAAATTGTACTTCTCGTTCTTGAAATCGGCGTCGTCGATAGCGCCAAGCAACATGCGGGTCTGCGAGGGCGCGAGGATCCCACCGGGCGCAAGGAACCGATCGCGTGCGACAAGGACCGAATCTAGCATGGCCTCGTATAGCAGGAAGTAGCCCATCCACTCGGAGACGATAATGTCGACCTTGGTAACAGGGAGAGAGATCTCCTCAACCTTGCCGCGGATCAGAGTGATCACGTCCGAGAGGCCATTCTCGACGACGATCTCGCGCGCCTTCTCGATGATGCCAGAGTTATCGACAGAGAAGACACGAGCGGCGCCTGCACGGGCAGCGAACATGGAGAGGATCCCAGTGCCACAACCGACATCAAGAACGGTTTTGCCTTTGAAAAGGGCCTTGTTCTCATAAATGAAGTCGCGATAGGCTTCGGTGCGGACGCGATCTTTCAGCATGGATTCGTGAATATCTGGATAAAGAAATAAAATAAAAAATAAAAAAGGACAACACATACAAATAATATTAATAAATAACGGTTAGCTTGCCTTTTCGTGTCATTTTCAAGTTCTGCGCCAAAGGTTTGGATACCTACCATTATTGGCGTAACTGGAATAGTAATTGCCATCGTCCTCAGCTCCTGCAAAACCACTACGTAGGCTTTGTGAACGCTCACTGAATACGAGTAAATCGGATAGTGTAGAATGATGAGATAGTGTAAAGCAAGAACTTCTTCCCTATCATGATCTTTTTCCCAACGACATCCAGACCCACCTCCTCAGATCATCCGCCATCGAATCGAAGAAGGTTGTCTTGACCATGGTACGGTACTCGCTAAATTGAGTGTCGACGCGCCGCAACTGCTCCTGCGTCGCTCGCAATCGCGCCAGCAGCTCGCATTCCAGCTCCGTTGTGGGCTTGTACTCTTCGTCCTCAGTCACCATGCCGCGGCCGAAGGCGGCAATAGAGTCGTCATCAGCGAATTCCGAGTCCAAGTCGAGATCCTCGAAGGCTTGGATGGGGTGATTTCATTTTGGAGAGGAAGAATATGCCAAATTAACAGTAATCATAAATAGATAACGAATGTACCTCGGGCCTTGAACTTTTCATTTTCACGCACATCAAATTCACTATACGCCGCAATTTTCTCCACGCTGATCAAATTTCCCCTCCTTAAATTCCCCAATTACCATATAACAACGTATCCCCCTCCATCACGGGCCTGAGCAAGTCGTCATCCTGCAAGAACTCCTCCTCACCAGTCACCTTAAACTCGATTGTGTTCTCGAACTCGGGTTTGTTCGTGGCGAGCTGACGCACGTGGTTGATAAGGCGGATACATTGGTAGAAATCGAGTTCTGAATGTGAAAGAATAAAAAATTGTGATTGGATACCCTATCACATGTCCCATTCCACGATCCGATTCATCGACTCCCATCCCTACAATATCATTTTTAGACTACTTACTCAAATCCTGCCTTGTCTTTAGGAAATCAAATCCGTGCACATTGGTGCAATGCGCGAATACCTCAGCAACTTCCGGGAAGATTTGTGAGCAGAAGAGGCACTTGGGGTCGGCCTGCGCGTTTTCCTCATCTTCTTCCCAGTCGTCCCATGTGTTATCTGTAAAAAACAAAGCGACCGACAAGTTTTAAACTAATGCTATTCGTCTGCCTTTAACCCTTACTACATTATGCGGAAAGTGCAAATGATTCGACAACGGTGCCACTACCACGTCGCATGCTTCCTTCCTTCCCGCCCACTTGTGCACCTTCGGAATTCACCCCGTACCTGCGGGGTCTACCTCTGATTCGGTATACTCTGACGCGGTGTATTGCGATCCGGGCCCGTGCCACCCCGGCGGGATGTTAAGCATGTGTGCGTGCAACGACATGGATCTTTGCTGAAGTTGCTGTTGCAGCGCGCTGGTGCTCGGCGATCTCCTGCTCGGCCTTGAGTTTCTGGATAGGGTTGAAGACGAAAATTTTTTGACTGGCAAGTGCCGCAGAGCATTGCGGCACTGCACGTGAAGCGGCATCCTCTTTGCAAATGTGTATATAACACAGCCTCGATGATTGCAACCAAGTCTTATGCGGAAATGTCATCCTTTGCTTTCCGTATCACCAGCTCCGGCTCCATCTGCCTTCGTTTGCAATTGAATCGATCAATCTTCTATAATCATATATTAAATAGAAAACCTCTCGACTTTTTCCAACCCACGATCTTCAAAAATCACAAAATGACATATCGGAAAAAGGTGTCGTCATCGAAAGAGGTATATTTAATTTTAAAATTTACCAATGTTTGCATGCACAGGCCGTTTATATAATTCGTGTTTTTTACATTTATTCCTCGAATCAACTTTTACTCCTTCGCCAACATATATCAATAAGAGTATCAGAAGGAGTGTAAAGGGTTTCTGCCTCTTATAAAGCAGGGCTAAACGTTCCGTATCATGGCGGTGTCCGGGTGCTCTAACCCAAGAATCAACCATGAACTTTTTTTTTTCATATTCCTAGTAGATGTGCTCCCTCGTCTTTGTCAATGTTATCCGAATCGTTGAGGTACATTAATCCTCCCTTCAACCAATCCAGAGGCTCTTTCGATGTGAGAAACGAAATTATGTACGTACACAACTGGCGTCTTTGTTTTACACGTCCAAAACGGTCTATTGTTCATATTTGAGAATCAGGTATGTGTAAGTGTGTTTAAGAGACGTCGGCGTGAGATTTCGAGCGTGCATAGTGTATAAGAATACCGCAATCTGTATATGTCCCTAATCTCTCAAAAATTGAACTCAAATTTACAAATTGAACTAGACAATATGAAGATGGAGTATGGTACAAATGTGGGTGTATGTGAGAGGAAATCGGATAAAAGAAGACTCTCAAAGGATGGATATGTCTTTAACCAGTAACCAAAAAAAGAAAAAAAGAAAAGAGAAAGAAAGAAAGAAAGAAAGAAGAAAGAAAGAAAGAAAGAAAGAGAGCAGAAAGAGGGAGAAAATAGTCTTTGAAGCTAAACGTCAAAAGAAAATCAATAAATCTCCAGTCGCTGGGCTTCAAGAATCTCAAGCTGGTTCGATACTATTTTGGTTCAATCTTCGTTTGTATCTCATCCCTTTCCGACTCGCCTCTCGCTTCCCTTGGCACATTCGTCACAGACCCTTCTATCCATTCTGGCGCCGTCGGCACCTCTACTAGCTCGAACGGGCTCATTTCTATCAAACTGACCGGTTCCGCCACAGACCGTTCGCCTGTCCCCACCTCAAATGCGGACGGCGCGGTTGGGACGGGAAAGGGTGCCGGCGCCGCGAGCGAGGTCGACGCCTGCCGTAGTTCAAGCTGACGATGATCCTGGTCGTGCTGTTGGTAGGGCGGGGGTGAGCCGTCGTGAATGGGATCGTAGCCAAGTAGTTTCTGAAGGCCGGTAGAGGCGGGAGGGCTAGACAACAAGTCATTCGGATCCAATGGGTGGGATGCCGCGTGCGCAGTAACGGGCTCCGGGTGGTGGCGGTGATGGTGGGTCGCCAAGTTTGCTATGGTATAGGGCACGTCCGGGTACACTGGCGTGGTGGCGTAGGGTGAGTACTCATACCCGAGGGGGGTGGTCGACTCTGGGTGCAGTGCCTGCGGTGATACGTTTTGTAATGCTGAGAAGGATGGTCGCCGAATTGCCTCTTGGTCACTCTCGCCGTTTTGAGCCCCCCACAACCTCGTCGCATCAAGCCCTATGCTCTCTATCGGCTGACACTTCTTCTTGTCTGTCTTCTCCCATCCTTTCACTTTTCCCTCCCATAACAACAAGACCACGGCCAGAATCCACAGCGTGACTCCGACAATTAACACGGAAGAATCCGCGTTTCCGAGAAAGCAATACGTCCCAAGATCGTAGGCCATGCTTTCGGAGCTATAAAAGATGGCCATAGCGATAAGGTCGTTGCAAGTGGAATTGGGTTGACCATTGCACTCGAGATAGCACAGATCAGGCCCGGTAACATTCGCAGTACTATTGAAGAAAGCGCGACCATGGTGACCATAGGAATAGCCGCAGAAGCATCGAGTGTCGTATTGGTAGCCTGGGATGAAGGAAGTTTGAAGCAAAAAGGGTTAGATGGAGAAAAAGTACACTAATCGAGACTAGACTGCCGGCTACAATGCACCTCGAGTAATCTATGCAGCAGATTCTTCGATGGACGAGGAGTTAAAGGCAAATGTTATCAAGCCGACACAACTCACACTCTTACCTGCATATGGAAACCCGGAACGAAGGCATCTCCCCATGCAAGATTCGAGGGGGTTGCCGCCGTCGGCAAAGTCTGGCTTGACGAAGAAATTCATCTCCTTATTCGATTCTGAGTCAGCCCAGCATCCCAAGTCCACCGAATAACTGCAACTCGGAAATCCGCCATTAGACTGAATAGAAATCACCATAGCAAGGAACGACAGCACCAGTAGGAATAGTGTGCATATCAAGTCAACATGTATAGAAAACCATTTGTTCATGTGGTGGGAATAGAGTACCAAGAACACAAGCACGACGGTGACAAGTGTGACGACAATGTAGACGAGGATAAAAGCCATAGAGGTGGAAGGGACGGGGGGGACGTTAGAGCTCATGTCATTGTTGTAAAAGCTTCTGGTGGATTGAATGAGTTGGTTTTCAAAAAGGGTAGCGGTATGGACAGCGATGCTGGCGAGGGCAGTAATGAGTTGGACGAGACGAAGAGGGAGGAGTGGGGGTAGACAGGCTATCATGGTGGTTTGTTGACATGGAGAGAGGAAGGTGTTATGCCGCGCTGCATGCCACACAGGATGCCGGGATGCCGGGGGTTCCGGGTTACACGAATCCATGGAGCCTTTGCCATGACAGCTGCTATGCATCATCCACCCATGAACGTATACGGCTAAAGTAAATTTACACTTTGGTTCGAACAATCGCTTGGTAATAAATAAAGAGAAAAATAAAAATAAATTCTCAGCAATCAGTATATAGAGTAAAGGTGAGCTGGGAGATTGGAAGATCAATTACAAGATATTAACCCAATTGACCAATTTTTTTACTACCGTTACAAGATCTGGTTAGTACCCGGGATACACTAAATGGCCATACGTAATGAGTATTTTATTGCATATTGTTAAATTCAGTACATCATCGTATTTAATCACCATAATAGTATTAAACTGGCCACAGGATATCAAATCCACGGTTAGTACCCCGAGTCTTCTAACCGTATATATTATAGTTCTGCGCCCAATAACTGCACCAGTCCTCAGTTGGGTAGAATGTTTTATTTCATTAGATATGACCCTTGGTCCTCTTGATTGTCTCAGTGGCGAACTTCCGGTTCTACATGACTCCACAGCTTGCTCACATTGAATTTTTACACGCTAAATGAGGTCTAATGCTTCTAAGTGAGATTGCTGGTACAGAACGGCTCATCACATCCCCCGAGAGTCTGCCTCTTGCTTTTCTGTCCGCTTGCAATAGCCAGGCCGTGCGAGACTCGAGCTCGTGGACGCACTCACCACGCCCGAGCACAACGTCATCTGTTTCATGAGACAGCGGGAATAAAGTACATTCAGCAGCTAACTTGAAACAAATAGTAGGGTCATGTTGGCATAGGATATGCCTTACTTGTTGTGTACTTATTGTACGTAATTACAATATACAAGCAGAATGAAATATGTAAAAAAAGACAATGCCAACAATAGCTATCTGGAAAAATTATTTAATTGAAATACTTCTTACTGTTTTCATTTACTATCTAAAGCAAAGCTGATAATTAACTTAAAAGAGATGAAAAAATGCTTAAATAGTTACTATTGTAAAAAAGGTATCAAAAACTAAATTTAGCATGCTGGTTGAGAACTTTTAGAATGATGAAATCATTATCTATTAGAAAAATAGTTTAATAGTTTGCAAACAGTATTACTAAAAGCTATAAATAAAACAGTTACAAATATAAATGACAATCATAGACTATAAACTGCTTTTATAAACTTATCAGAATAGTATAGGAACAGTATATAAACAGTCTTAGAATAGTATTGTAAAATAACAAACAGCTTAGAATAGCCTATAAATAGTTTATAAGTATAGAAACTAGTTATAAACTATAAACTAAAAATATCTTCCTAATATTTTATTTACATATTAGGAAACTATTTTCAGTTCATAGTCTATGACTAGCATCCATGCTCATAGGCTGTTCACAGGCTGTTCACAGGCTGTTCTAGCTAGTTTATAGTTTGCGATATAGTTCTAGAGGTGTTCGAGGTTTGTAATATTATTCTAGTAGAGTTCTAGAGTAGTTTATAGCTGTTCGCCAATAATAGTTCATAGTCTATGACTAGCATCTGTATCCATAGCTATTTTGTTTATAGCTTTTAATAAAATAGTTTATAGCTTTTAGTAAGATAGTTCATGGATTAATTAACTATTTTTCTAATATATTATTAGAAAAATAGTTAATTAATCTACAAACTATTTTACTAAGAGCTGCAAACTATTTTACTAAGAGCTATAAACAAAATAGCTATAGATATAAATACTAGTCATAGACTATGAACTATTATTAGCAAATAGCTATAAACTACCTTAGAACTCTGCTAGAACAATATCATGAATCACAAATACCTTTAGAACAATATTGCAAACTATAAACTAGCTAGAACAGCCTGCAAACAGCCTACAAACAGCCTATGAACATAGATGCTAGTTATAGACTATGAACTGAAAATAGTTTCCTAATAATGAATGCTAGTCAAAAACTATGAACTAAAAATATTTTTCTGATATTATTCAAGTAAAACTAAACTACTTTTTTTAAGAAATGACAATATATCTATAGTAGAAAATAGTATTATTTAAGATAGATTATTAATAAATATCTTTGCTTTTTATATAGAAACTATTAAATAGCTCTAGTTTAAAAGTAGAAAAATTTATTATACCTAATCTCTTTGATAATAACTATAGTAAAATAAGAGAATCTATCACCTCTTTTACTATATATTAAGTTATTATTAAATAAGAAAATTAAATTATTTATCAATTTTAATAATAATATAAGTATAATTTTATAAAATATCTAATAAAAAATTAAATAACAAATTAGAAATTAATTTATACAAAATAATAGAAAGATTATTAATCTTTACTAGATATATTAGCTGAGTTTATTAAAGATATATAAATTTATAATATAATTTAGTGTTGTAATTATTAGCTTATTATATCTCTCCCATCAATGATTGATTCTATGTCACTCAATCGTGGCTTAGACGATCTTTGTTTGTATTGACTAATCATATTTTAGCATTAATAAATATATACATATTGGCTTTATGAGCCAGTGTGCTCTTTACTCCAAACATATATTCAAAGATCAATTTTAACAGGTTATAAGCCCTGAGCTGCTCGAATTGCAGCTCGACAACCTGAGATCTATGCAATCATAGCAATTACAACTGTGATTACAGTAAGCATTTATTTAACATTGTAAACAATGCATCAAACAACGTGATAAACAATACAACAAACGACACCACGATAAAGTAATGTGATAAACAATATGTAATGACATAGCATTCAATAACATAATGAAATGGACAACCTATACACATTATCATCAGCAACAAGATCAACAAGATTGCAGTCTAAATCAAAAACAGATAACAGATATCAAACTCTTGATGATGACGAAGGATTAGATGGCAACCATCAGAGCAATATAGGATTTAGCCTCGATCGATAGGAACAGATGGCTACAATGATCAGAAATTAGAAAGATAAATTAGACACGCTGACAACCTTATTGGGCAAATTGATGGCAAAAATCGATAAAACAAACGCATTACCCAGCACGCCAACCAATCAGAATGCAGCTACAGAAGGCAACATGCCACAAATACAAACACAATCACCATCACTAACAACATCAACAAAGCTTAATGATCTGGCGAAGGAGTACCTGAGATCGATCAATAAATTCGATGGGTCAGGAGGTGCACCCAGATTGTTTGATTACTTTGATGCCATAGAGCAATTTATCACTAGCACTGATCTATCAGTACAAAAGGAGGAAGTCAATGCAGCAATCAGTAAAATTACAGACAATACTAGAATATAGCTACAGAGGCACGTGAATACATCGGGAGAATTTGATTCATGGAATGAGCTTAAAGAGGCTATGACGCAAAAATATACACCAATAGAACAATTATTATAAATGCATGATAAGCTTGTGATGATGAAGCAAAAAGGATCAATCGAAGATTATAATGATATGTTCAACTGGATTATAGCGCAAATCGAAGACATAACCGATATAGAAGCTATACCGCAATATCTCTAGGGTCTAAGCCCCAGATACTAGGAATTAATACTTGTGCAGGAGAATATGCCAACAACGCTGGAGGCTTTACAACTCGCATGCATCAGATTCGACCTGGATAGTAAACAAAGACGTGACGAAGCCTATGTGACTGACTGAGGTGGCTACCGAGGCGGCTACCAAGGTGATTACCGAGGCGGTGGTTGCGGCAACTGAGGCAGAAGCACCAGACGAAGCCGAGGCTATAACAATAATAATGGAAACAATCGAGAAGGTCATCATAATGACAGAGGTGACCGAGGCAGTAATCATAGAGCCCATTGAGGTGGGAATTTTTGGGAACACCCTCGGAAATGTTATGTCTGTGAGGGAGAATATGGAATATTTCAATGCAAAAAATTCAACGATTAGGTAAAAACAGAAAAAGAAAAGGCTAAACTGAGAGCCGAAGCAAATCTGGCGATTAGCACCATCATCAATTCAGGTGCCATGTAACATATGTTCAATTAATTGGAGATTTTTGAGATGGTGGCTGAGCATGATGGCTTGGTCATGTGTGCAGGGAACGAGAAGCTATGCATGATGCACATTGGGATAATTGAGCTCAACGATGAGCTGAAATTACGAGATGTTTTATATGTATCAGAAATCACCAGAAATTTAATATCTGTGCGGGCATTGATATGTAATGGAAATGATATAACCTTCAAAAGCGATGGATCAGTAATTAAAATCGGCGTGAATTATGAAGAAATCAAAATCGGACAAGCCGATAGTGACCTATTTCATTTATCAACATCACCAGAACTAGAAGTAAACATCGCCAATTCCAACATCGCCAATTCCAAGATTGATGACTATATATTATAGCATTACTGGCTGGGCCATCCGGGCCGAAATACTCTGCAATCAATCAACAAATTTGTCACAGAGCTCAGAGATGTGCGGCTGTCAACCAGACAAATCGAAATATGTACCAGGTGTGAATACGCGAAGTCGCACTGCAAGCTTTTCGGATATGTAAAAAATTGATTGATGGAGCCTATCAGAAGGGTACACTCAGATCTGTGTGGGCCGATGCCCATACCATCAGTCAATGGAGCGAAATATATATTAACATTCATCGATAACACCACTCACTACATCACAACATATTTTATTAACAACAAAAGTGATACATTTGATCGATTCCAGGCATTCAAGGCATTTGCCAAAATGCAATCAGGCTGAAAACTAAAGATTCTTCAGTCAGATAAAGGAGGAAAGTATGTAAACACCGAGATGTGCAAATTTTTAATCAAAAACAGAATTTATCATGAAATAATGATACTAGACACACCGCAACAAAATGGTGTCACTGAATGATATAACTGGACATTGATGGAGTTGATCCGGGCCATTAAAATCACTGCCGACATACCTGATGAACTTTGAGCCGAACTTGCCGCAAGTGCTACATATTTACGCAACTGATTGCCAATGCGAGCCAATAAGGAGAGTGCTTCACCATTTGAATTATGGCATGGTTATAAGCCTGATATCAGTAACTTATATGTCATATGAGCTGATGCATACATGCATATTCACAAGGAAAAAAGGTCAAAACTGGCACCCCGATCCAAAAAGCTTAAAATGATTGGCTATCATGATGAAAAGAAAGCATACAGGCTCTGGGATCCAACCAATAGGAAGATAGAGATCAGCCGCGACGTCACATTTGATGAATCTATTATATTAAAATCCCCAACAATCTTCAACCCAGAAGATCAAAAATATATCATTGAAGCGATCATTGGAGAATGCAAGATTGATGAAAAAAGACAATATCTGGTAAAATGGCTAGGCTATAACAATGATGATGACAACACCTGGGAGCCAATCGAACAATTGATCAACACTGAAGCTCTACAAATTTGGCAAGATCGCATGCCAGAAGCTAATTTAATTGAATCGACTGATGACCCAATGACCTACAAGGAAGCAATTTCTCTGCCTGATGCAAAGCTTTGGGAGGAAGCAATCAATCAAGAGCTTAAATCACTTAAGAATAATGACATGTGGACGATTGTACCTGAGGTGCCTGTAGGACGCAAACCGATTGGATGTAGATGGGTATTTAAAAAGAAGCTCAACACTGATGGATCAGTTGCCAGGTACAAGGCGAGATTAGTTGCTAAGGGATATTCACAACAGCAAGGAATTGATTACGATGAAACATTTGCTCCCATGGCGAAATTCACATCAATCAAAGTACTTTTATCGATCAGTGTAATCTTAAACTTAGAAATTCACCAAATAGATGTAAAAACTGTGTTTCTGAATAGCGATCTTGATGAGGAGATCTACATAATAGTACCTGAAGGAATTAACCAATCGGAGCTGTCACCAAGAGCTATGTGTAAGCTCAATCGATCATTGTATAGACTAAAGCAATTACCTCATATGTAGAATCAGAAGATCAACAACTACCTCAGCCAATCAGATTTTACAAGACTACAATCAGATCATAGCATTTATCTAAGAAGAAGACAAAATGATCAATCGCTGATAATTATTGCTATATATGTCGACGATCTACTAATTCTGGCTGATTCGATGGAAACGATGAACAAATTCAAGGTAGAACTTAGCAACACATTTGATATGACAGACTATGGTGAAATTAAACATTTTTTGGGTATTCAAGTCATGCGTAATCGAAAAACACATATGATCACAATTGATCAAAGTTACTTCGCCAATCAAATCATTACAAAGTTTAATATGACGGATGCTAAGCTAATCAGTACACCCCTTGATCCATCTATTCAACTCAAAGCTGAAAAGGGAAAATCTGCAGATCAAAGTCTATTCAGATAAATAATCAGTAGTATAATGTACCTAATGATCGGGACAAGATCTGATCTAGCTGCTGCTATCAGCATCATCAGTCAATTTTCGGCCAATCCAATGCAAGAACATCACCATGCCCTCAAACGATTATTAAGATATATTAAAGGAACAGCCAATTATAAGCTGTGCCTTGGATGCGATCAGGATCTAAGACTGATTGATTTCAGTAATGCCAACTGGGGAGGAGATATTAATACATGATGATCAACCACGGGTTATATTTTCAACCTATCAGGAGGAGCTATCAGCTGGTCAAGCAAGTGCCAACCAACCATTACCCTATCAACAACTGAAGCAGAATATATAGCATTAGCACATGCAACAAAAGAAGCTATTTGGCTATGCACCCTATTGGATGAGCTAGGATATTTGCCGAATTGTGCAACAACCTTATTTGAAGACAACCAATCAGCAATCACCCTTGCCAAAAATCTAATTAATCACACTCAATCAAAGCATATTGACATTTAGCACCACTTTATTCGAGAGAAAGTTGAATCAAAGGTAATAGATATCATTTACATGGTGACAGATGAAATGATCGCCGATGCATTAACTAAGCCACTTGCACGACCCAGACTCAAAATGTTGATCGCAAAAATGGGCTTACATAACTAACTTTTTTTTCTTTTATTCAAAAACTTTTATTCTCTTTATCATGTTACTCTTTTTACTCAAGTAGTATTTTACATATAGTTATTTGCAGTAAATATACTTTATAGATGCCATTCGTGATGTACAGTTGAACAATTTTCATTTTTATCGAGATATGTCAAGCAGGGGGAGTGTTGTAATTATTAGCTTATTATATCTCTCCTATCAATGATCAATTCTATATTACTCAATCATGGCTTAGACGATCTTTGTTTGTATTGACCAATCATATTTTAGCATTAATAAATATATGCATATTGGCTTTATGAGCCAGTGCGCTCTTTACTCCAAATACATATTCAAAGATCAATTTCAACATTTAGCAGTTTACTAATATTGTAAAAGTAAATATCCTAAAAGCAGTCTTATAAGAATTTATTAAAATTATATATAATACAATAGTTACTATAGATATAGTAGCTAGAGAATTTACTATAAAAGCAAAAAGTATAAATATAGAAGCAAATATCTTAGTAATCTTTATCAATATTATCATATAGCTAAAAGCTATTATAACAAATATACTAATAATTAGTTATTCTACATTAAGAATATATTAAGTGAGAATGCTTAGAATTATGGACAAAATATCTCTCTTTATAAATCCTTACTACCAGCTATATACTATACTATTCAGGCTTTACTATGACTGATATTGAGATATTCTAAGACTTTATATAAACTAATTTATTTAAATAGAAATAGAAGGAGTATTTATACAAATTTGAAAGAACTGAAAGAACTGAAAGAAAAGACTTTACTACAAGTATAACTTGATAACTGCAAATGATATTTTGTCGATAGAAATGAGATTAGTCACTAAAAACTATATTTATCACTGGTAGTAAGATCACTTGCTAGAAATGAAGTTTATTAATAAAATAATACTAACTAAAAATGAAAGAGGACAAGAGATTACAGTAACTCCAAATCAAGTATAGTACTAAATTTATAGAAATCAAATAAGTTAGGAGTTGGTCATTACATCTAAAGGCTCAACTGAGAAAATCTTGTTCTTGAGACTTGTAAGAGCAATAATCTCATCTTATATTACTTTGTAAATCTAAGTAATTTCAGCAAAGATAAGTTTGATAATATCAATAATCTTTTTATAGAACCCGGCTAAGATCTATTCATATTTAAGGAAGAGTACATAGATTCTATTAGCTATATTCTTTTTGAATTTTGATAATGATATCTCCTATCATTATAAATAATGTTGGAGATAGTAAACATATCTTTGATGAAACCTAATTGTAATATTAGTAACTTAACTTTAATTATATAACCATTTATAATACTGCTAAGTCAGAATAAGAAGTCTTTTAGAGTTTTCCTCTTTATTTAGAGGAACTAGGTCAATTAAGTCTAGTTCTCTTATCAATGCTTCCTTAATTGCTTTTTCTACATTCTTCCAATAGTTGCATCAGTTTGATATAATACTTTTTGATTTTGCTTTAATAGACTGAAGTAGGAAGAATAAAACCTTTGAGTCTCCTAAGTTAAATTATACTTTCTTTTATAGCTTGTATATTAGAAAAATGGTTAATTAATTTATAAACTATTTTACTAAGAGCTGCAAACTATTTTACTAAGAGTTACAAACAAAATAGCTATGGACACAGATACTAGTTATAGACTATGAACTATTATTGGCAAACAGCCATGAACTACTCTAGAACTCTACTAGAATAATATTATGAACCTCAAACACCTCTAGAACAATATTACAAACTATGAACTGGCTAGAACAGCCTGCAAACAGCTTATGAACAGCCTATGAGCATGGATGCTAGTTATAAACTACAAACTGAAAATAGTTTTCTAATATACATAGTATAATCCTTCCTATTTCAGTTATAATTTAGCTGACTATAAAGATTTTATAATATTCTAGTATATAAGAACTTAATCTTTGATATGCAAGAGGGTTATATTTATCTTTTTATTTTAGTTTATCCATTATCTCTCTTATACCTTATCAATAAACACAGATGCTTTCTTTCAGATTAGTTATAACCTACTAATATCTCATACAATGTAAGCTTATAAACAATTATCATATGTTCTAATATCTTTTTCTAGATGGTGAAACTCTTGGTTTGGCAGTTTTTATATATGAGTTCAAAGGGGCTAAACTTTGTTGATACTTGATAAATAGTTTGAACTGTAAAAAGAGCACTATCACAATAATAGTTCTATAATGCTTCTTGATTGATAATCTTTACTAGAACATTCTTAACTATCTAGTTGATACACTTGGTTTAGCTATTTCCTTGTAAATAGTACAACATCATTCAGATGTGCTTGATATAGTAAGTCTGCTTAAGTTTCTTGATTAGCTCATTTAGAAACTCTGTACTTCAGTTACTAGTTATTTTCTTTGGTACTCTATATCTACAGATAATATTAGTATATAAAAATTTAGCTACTGTTTGTATATTTGTATCTTCAACTACTATTGCCTTTAGATATTTTGTAAAGAAATCAACTGCTAAAATAATATATCTTTTTCTTATTAATATTACTAATATGAGTTCTATAATATCTATTCTAATATGTGAAAATAGCTTAACCTTAATAGTTGCAGAAGTAGCTTAGGGCATGTCTTTTGCTCTTGCTCATTTTTAGTATATATTGTAGTTTTGTATAAAGTTAATTATATCATCTTGTATTTCAGACTATCATATTAGGAAACTATTTTCAGTTTGTAGTCTATGACTAGCATCTATACTCATAAGCTGTTTGCAGACTGTTTACAGGCTGTTCTAGCTAGTTTATAGTTTGCAATATTATTCTAGAGGTATTTGAGGTTTATAGTATTCTAATAGAGTTCTAGGGTAGTTTATAGCTGTTTACTAATAATAGTTCATAGTTTATAACTAGTATCTATATCTATAGCTATTTTGTTTATAGCTCTTAGTAAAATAGTTCACAGCTTTTAATAAAATAGTTCATAGATTAATTAATCATTTTTCTAATACATGCTAAATTTTTAATATTTGGTATATCTTTTATCTAAATTACTAGAATAATACACCTCTCCTTTTTATAATATAATAAATTGTTCTGAATTTTATACTATCTTCCTGAAGTTAATAGAATATTTTCATCTAATCCTCTATATCTTCTCTGATTTCTCTCCTCATCAACTAAATTACCAAATTATAATATAGTATTATATTCATTATTACACCCTGCCTTGAGTATCTAATAATAGCATTCTACTAAGTATATTAATATTTTGATTTGTCTTCCCTTTTCCAAATTTCACTATGAAGTTATATTCTTGAAGTATTATAATTTAATATATATATATTCCACTTAGATCAAGTCTATTAAATAGCTATTTAAGTACTGAATAGTCTGTGATAACTTCAAAATATCATCTAATGAGATAATATCTAAACCACTTGACTGCTTATATAACTATGAGACACTCTAATTTGATTGATTTGTAATTCTTCTTAGCACTATGGGTTTCTTAGCTTGCATAACAAATTACTTATTCCAAACCTTTAGTATTATTTATAAAAGGATTGTGCCTACTTCAATTGCACTAGCATCTGTATATAACTTAAAAAGCTTTATCCAATTTGGTTTTACCAGCATAGGTATGGTTGTTAGAGCTTTCTTCAATATATTAAGTACCTTATTAGGAAACTATTTTCAGTTCATAGTCTATAACTAGTATTTATGCTTGTAGGCTATTCTTAGACTGTTTACAGATTGTTCTAGCTAGTTTGTAGTTTGTAATATTGTTTTAGAGGTGTTTGTAGTTCATGATATTATTCTAGCAGAGTTCTAGGATAGTTCATAGCTGTTCACCAATAATAGTTCATAGTCTATAACTAGCATCTGTGTCTATAGCTATTTTATTTATAGCTCTTAGTAAAATAGTTTATAGCTCTTAGTAAAATAGTTTATAGATTAATTAACTATTTTTCTAATACTCCTGCTTAAGTTCACTTTGTTCTTTATCAATTTCCATCTAGTTATAGCTTTTTATCAAGGTTGTATATAGGGGTTTAGCTAGACTTGCAAAATTTCATATATATCAGCAGTAATATAAAGCTAATCCTAGAAAGGTGTATATCTTTGTTCAGTTTATAAGTTATTTAAATTTGGTGACAGCCTCTACTTTTGCTAGATTGGTTTGAATTCCTTCTTTATCAATAATATATCTAAGTATTGTAACTTTCTTAGCAGCAAATATATATTTCTTTAGTTTCAAATAAAGACCTTTATATTGAAATTATTAGCTTATTATATCTCTCTCCCATCAACAATCAATGTACATCACTCAATTGTGGCTTAGATGATCTTTGTTTGTATCGACCAATCATATTTTAGCATTAATAAATATACGCATATTGGCTTTATGAGCCAGTGCACTCTTTACTCCAAACACATATTCAAAGATTAATTTCAACAGGTTATAAGCCCTGAGCCACTTGAATTGCAGCTTGACAACCTGAGATCTATATAATCATAGTAATTACAACTGCGATTACAGTAAGCATTTATTTAACATTGTAAACAACATATCAAATAACACAATAAACAACATGACAAATGACACTGTAATAAAGCAATGCGATAAACAATATGTAATGACATAGCATTCAATGATATAATGAAATGGACAACCTATACACATCATCATTAGCAACAAGATCAACAAGATTGCAGTCTAAATCAAAAACAGACAACAGATATCAAACCCTTGATGACAATGAAGGATTGGATGGCAACCATCAGAGCAATATAGGATTTAGCCTCGATCGACAGAAACAGATGGCTACAACGATCAAAAATCAGGAAGATAAATTAGATACACTGACAACCTTATTGGGCGAATTGATGGCAAAAATCAATAAAACAAATGCATTACCCAGTGCACCAACCAATCAGAACACAGCTACAGAAGGCAACATGCTACAAATACAAACACAATTACCATCACCAACAACATCAACAAAGCTTAATGATCTGGTGAAGGAGTACTTGAGATCGATCAATAAATTCAATGGATCAGGAGGCACACCCAGATTGTTTGATTACTTTGATGCCGTAGAGTAATTTATCACCAGCACTGATCTATCAGTACAAAAGGAGAAAGTCAATGTAGCGATCAGTAAAATTACAGGCAACACTAGAATGTGGCTATAAAGGTACGTAAACATATCGGGAGAATTTAATTCATGGAATGAGCTTAAAGAGGCTATGACACAAAAATACGGACCAATGGAACAATTGTTATAAATGCGTGATAAGCTTGCGATGATGAAGCAAAAAGGATCGATCAAAGATTATAATGATGCATTCAACCGAATTATAGTGCAAATTGAAAACATGACTGATATAGAAGCTATACCGCAATATCTCTGGGGTCTAAGCCCAGGTACCAGGAATTAATACTTGCATAGGAGAACATGCTGACAATGCTGGAGGCTTTACAACTCACATGTATTAGATTCGACCTAGATAGTAAACAAAGACACAACAAAGCCTATGTGACTGACCGAGGTGGCTACTGAGGTGGCTACCGAGGCGATTACCGAGGCAGCAGTCACGGCAACTGAGGCAGAAGTGCTGGATGAAGCCGAAGCTATAACAATAATAATGGAAACAATCGAAGAGGTCATCATAATGACAGAGGTGACCGAGGCGGTGATCACGGAGCCTATTGAGGTGGGAATTTTCGAGGATATTCTCGGAAGTATTACGTCTGTGAGGGAGAACATAGAATATTTCAATGCAACAAATTCAATGATTGGGTAAAAACAGAAAAAGAAAAGGCTAAACCGAGAGCCGAAGCAAATCTGGCGATTGGCGCTATCATCGATTCAGGCACCACGCAATATATATTCAACCAATTGGAGATTTTCGAGACAGTGGCTGAGCACGATGGCTTGGTCATGTGTGCAGGGAACAAGAAGCTACACATGATGTACATTGGGACAATTGAGCTCGACGATGAGCTGAAATTACGGGATGTTTTATATGAACTGGAAATTACTAGAAATTTAATATCTGTGTGGATGTTGACACATGATGGAAATGACATAACCTTCAAAAGTGATGGATCAGTAATTAAAATCGGCGCGGATCATAAAGAAATCAAAATCGAACAAGCTGATGGTGACCTATTTTATTTATCAACATCACCAGAGCTAGAAGCAAACATCGCCGATTCCAATATCACTGATTCCAAGATTGATGACTATATATTATGGCATCACCAGCTAGGCCATCTGGGCTGAAATACTCTGCAATCAATCAATAAATTTATCACAGAGCTCAGAGATGTGTGGCTGTCAACCGGACAAATCGAAATATGTGCTGAGTGTGAACATACGAAGTCGCACCACAAGCCATTTGGACACGTGAAAAATTGATCAATGAAGCCTATCGGAAGGGTGCACTCAGATCTGTGCGGGCCGATGCCCACACTATCAGTCAATGGAGTGAAATATATATTAACATTTATCGATGATGCCACTCACTATGTCACAACATATTTTATTGACAACAAAGGTGATACATTTGATCAATTCTGGACATTCAAGGCATTCGCTGAAACACAATCAGGCCAAAAACTGAAGATTCTTCAGTCAGATGGAGGAGGAGAGTATGTAAATATTGAGATGCGCGAATTTTTAATCAAAAACGGAATTCATCATGAAATGATGATGCCAGACATGCCACAACAAAATGGTGTCGCTGAACGATATAACCGGACATTGATGGAGTCGATCCAGGCCGTTAAAATCACTGCCAACATACCTGACGAACTTTGGGTCAAACTTGCCGCAAGTGCTACATATTTATGCAACCAATTACCAATACGAGCCAATAAGGAGAGTGCTTCACCATTTGAATTATGGCATGGCCACAAGTCTGATATTAGTAACTTACGTATCATATGGGCTGATGCATATATGCATATTCACAAGGGAAAAAGGTCGAAACTGGTACTCTGATCCAAAAAGCTTAAAATGATTGGCTATCATGACGAAAAGAAAGCATACAGGCTCTGGGATCCAACTAATAGGAAGATAGAGATCAGCTATGATATTATATTTGATGAATCTATTATATTAAAATCCTCAACAATCGTCAACCCAGAAGATCAAGAATATGTCATTGAAGCGATCATCAGAGAATGTAAGATTGATGAAAAAAGACAATATCTGGTAAAATAGCTAGGCTATGACAATGATAATGACAATACCTGGGAGCCAATCGAACAATTGATCAACACTGAAGCTCTACAAATTTGGCAAGATTGCATGCCAGAAGCTAATTTAATTGAATCGACTGATGACCTAATGACCTACAAGGAAGCAATTTCTCTGCCTGATGCAAAGCTTTGGGAGGAAGTGATCAATCAAGAGCTTAAATCACTTAAGAATAATAACACATAGACAATTGTATCTGAGGTACCTGCAGGATGCAAACTGATTAGATGTAGATAGGTATTTAAAAAGAAGCTCAACACTGATGGATCAGTTGCCAGGTACAAGGCGAGATTAGTTGCCAAGAGATATTCATAACAGCAAGGAATTGATTACAATGAAACATTTGCTCCCGTGGTGAAATTCACATCAATCAGAGCACTTTTATCAATCGGTGCAATCTTAAACTTAGAAATTCACCAAATGGATGTAAAAACTGTGTTCCTGAATGGTGATCTTAATGAGGAGATCTATATGATGGTACTTGAAGGAATTGACCAATTGGAGCTGTCACCGAGAGCTGTGTGTAAGCTCAATCAATCATTGTATAGACTAAAACAATCACCTTGTATGTGGAATCAGAAGATCGACAACTACCTCAGCCAATCAGATTTTACAAGACTATAATCAGATCATAGCATTTATCTAAGAAGAAGACAAAATGATCAATCGCTGATAATTATTGCCATATATATCAACAATCTACTAATTCTAGCTGATTTGATGGAAACGATGAATAAATTCAAAGTGGAACTTAGCAACGCATTTGATATGACAGACTGTAGCGAAATTAAACATTTTTTGGGTATTTGAGTCATGCACAATCGAAAAACACATACAATCACAATTGATCAAAGTCACTTCGTCAATCAAATCATTACAAGGTTTAATATGATGGATGCCAAGCCAATCAGTACACCCCTTGATCTATCTATTCAACTCAAAGCTGAAAAGGGAAAATCCGCAGACCAAAGTCTATTTAGACAAATGATTGGTAGCATAATGTACCTGATGATCGGGATGAGACCTGATCTAGCTGCTGCTATCAGCATCATCAGTCAATTTTCGGCCAATCCAATGCAAGAACATCACTATGCCCTCAAACGATTATTAAGATATATTAAAGGAACAGCCAATTATAAGCTGTGCCTTGGATACGATCAGGATCTAAGACTGATTGGTTTCAGTGATGCCAACTGGGGAGGAGATATTAATACACGATGATCAACCATGGGTTATATTTTCAACCTATCAGGAGGAGCCATCAGCTGGTCAAGCAAGTGCCAACCAACTATTGCTCTATCAACAACTGAGGCAGAATATATGGCATTAGCACATACGATGAAAGAAGTCATTTGGCTATGCACCCTATTGGATGAGCTAGGATATTTGCCAAATTGTGCAACAACCTTATTTGAAGACAACCAATCAGCAATCGCCCTCGCCAAAAATCCAATTAATTACACTCGATCAAAGCATATTGACATTCAGCACCACTTTATTCAAGAGAAAGTTGAATCAAAGGTAATAGATATCATTTACATGGCGACAGATGAAATGATCGCCGATGCATTAACCAAGCCACTTGCATGACCCAGACTTGAAATGTTGATCACAAAATGGGCTTATATAACTAACTTTTTCAAAAAAACTTTTATATTCTTTATCATATCATTCTTATCACTTAAGTAGTATTTTACATATAGTTATTTGCAGTAAATATACTTTATAGATGCCATTCGTGATGTATAGTTGAATATTTTTTATTTTATTTATTTTTATTTTTATCAAAATATGTCAAGCAGGGGGAGTGTTGAAATTATTAGCTTATTATATCTCTCTCCCATCAATGATCGATGTACGTTACTCAATTGTGGCTTAAACGATCTTTGTTTATATCGACTAATCATATTTTAGCATTAATAAATACACGCATATTGGCTTTATGAGCCAGTGCGCTCTTTACTCCAAACACATATTCGAAGATCAATTTCAACACTTTAGTTCTCATTTAGTTGAATACTTTGTATAGAGCCTTGATGTGATTCAAGAATATCACTATGAATATTATGATATCATCAATATAAACTAGTAGTATTTTTCTAATAAGGTCTTCAAAAATCTTAATTATCATCTTCTAAAAACTTGCTGAAGTATTCTTGAGTCTAAACAGCATTTGTAAATATTTCCAATAGCCTTATAATATTACAAATGAGGTAATCTCTTTTGATTCTTCATTAAGCTCTATCTAATAATATCTGTTAATCATATTAAAAGTAGTATAGAGGCTTGTATAGATCAGTATTTTTGAAAAGATATTATTGATTCTTAGTATTAAAAAGGTATCTCCCTTGGTAATATCATTAAGTTTTTTGAAATCAGTATATATTCTTAGAGCAAAGATTCTAGCTTCTAATCTTTTCTTTGATACAATAACATTTGAGAATCCTCATAGGCTATCCATTTCAGCTATTATTCCTCCTTTGACCATATTGTCAATTTCTTCTTATTACTATTCAATATAAGCAGATAGTGTTTGATATAGTGCACATTTGATTAGTGTGTGCTTTTGAACATTAATATAATAGAAGTACTTTAGTAGCTTCAAGTTAATCTCCTTAAAAGTTATTATAAAGATGTCATGATATTCATTGATAAGTGATTTTAGTTTTTCTTTTCTTCTTTACTGAGTTGTTTTCTAAATATATAAGCCTTCTTGTTTGCTGTCTTGGGTATATGCTTGAGATCTGTTAAGATTTTCGCAATATTAACTCTAATTGATTCAAATCTCTTATCTTCTCTAGCTGTTTCTTCAAGGTTAATTACTTCTATCACTTATCAATCTAAATAGATATGATTATTAACTGTGCAACTTAGTCTCCTTCATAAAGTTTAGCTATATTGAATCAATATTAGTTAACAACTACTATCTTGACTTTGCTTATATAATCTATATTAATTACTTCTGTATCAATTGTAATTCCTGTAATTACAAGGAAGCTTCTTAGTTTAATCTAACTATAATATCCTTGGGGTATTCTTGCAGTGATTTCTGTTCCAACTATATATAATTCTCTAAGTTACAGCTCAATATCCTTAATAGTAGAAAGATCAAATCCAATAGCTTATTCACTTTTTCATTCTAATAGCTTGGCATTCTAATTAGTCTATACAATTTGTATCATGAAGAATTTCTTTTATTTATCCTTATTATCACTTTCTATCATTTACAAATAGACTCTTTTTAAGTTAATAAGTATTTTATAGTAATATCCTTTTTAAGTAATTCACATCTTGTATGCATTAAGATTGATTACTGCTTACACCTTTTTTAACTAGTTATTTCTAATGATGAGGTTGTAGGATATAGTATCAACTACTATTGCTAACACTAGAATGATAAGTTTACCAAAGTGAATAGATAATTTATATACTTTGCTAAGTAGTGTTATGACATATCTATCTGCTACCATAATTGTCATAGTTATAGCTTTTTTAATCTACCATCTAAGTTGGTCAAGCATCATTTTACTGATAATACATCTTCTAGTACCTGTGTTAATAATATATGGCATCATAATTTCTTTAATCTGACATTGTAAGTATGTTGAAAAAATTTGCAGATTATCATTCTCTAACTATTATACTATTGATCTCTACCACTTCATACCCAGGTTATGTATTACTTATTTCTTTTTGGATTTACTGTCAGAATATCAGAAATTTGGCAAGTTGTTTTATTTTGACTAGAATCATTATATCCTCCATCTCTTTCTATATATCTAAACTATATTTCTTAGATTTTCATAGCTTGCATTCCTTGTTTCCTTTACTTGCAGATACTTCAGACATTGGCATATCTTCTTGAATGATGCAGTTGACTTTTTCTTCAAAGAGCTCATCTTGTTTATCACTGTTAAATTTGCATTCTTGCACTTATTATACCATCTGTGAGGTTTTCATTATATAGGGAGATTCTGCTTTCTTGAGATATCTAGGTTTTTATTTTTCTTGCATAGCTAGGAATATCTCTACCTGACTATATTTGTCTTCACTGTCAAAGTCTTCTTTCTCAAAGGTAATAACATTTATCTGGGTTTGTTCTTGAGTTCCTAGTCAGATAATCCTGCTTATTTTCAATATATCTTAATATATAGTGCTTTTTTTCTCTATATCTCCTATATATTCTTATATCTGGTTGGGTGCAGTCTCTGGATATATGTCTATCTTGATTATATCTGAAGCATCTTAGATTTCCAATTAAGTATATATTTCATTCAGTTGTAGGAGTTGAGTTTACCATAAATTATTAAACTAGTTACTATGTATTAATTTACCTTTTAAGGTCTGAGATGTATACAGTTATCTTACTTATTTATTTAATGAGGTTGTCTATGGCTAAGTTCTTTTATGAGGCTGCTCTCCAGTTAACTATAGCTAATATAATGGTGAGTATAACTGCTGATACTGCATAGAGTTCTTGAAGGTTATTTAGCAATATTTGCTATATTATATCTTAACTTAAGTTTCATATAGCTTAATATCTCTGTATATAATCAATCTTCTATATATGATTTAGTCCAACTGGGCTGGAATATACTTAGATTGTAATTTCTTAATGAAGTCTGTTTATAAAATACTGCTTGATAATGAGGTTTTGATTAGCTACTAGATATTCTACAAGGTCTACTATATGTTAGATTTTTATATAGAAGATAAGTGAGCTTTTATTTATTCCCTAATATATTAATACTAACTGATCCTTTATATTTTGCTGTATGTCAGCTATATAATAGGTAGCTCTCAACTATGTAATAGTATTAGTAAAGGTTACTTTAGTATTGGATTCTATGTTTACTCCTTCTGCTCCTATATTAAATTCTCTGTTTACTACTGTGGTAATTACTATGGTATCATATATAATCTTAGCAGGTTCTTGTAAAACTGCTTCTAGAATATTTACTTTTACAATGTTGGTGAACTGTTAGATTGTATTATAAATTTACAAGTTTTTGATGAACTTGATTACTAATTTAGCCAATATATAACTAGTGAAGATTAGTAGTTTTTCTATTATTTTATATATATTAATTTCTAGTTTATCATCTGATTTGTTGTTAGATGTTTTGTAAAATAATACTTATAGGTCATCATCAAGATCGATAGCTGATTTTTCATTTAATAATAATCTATTGTATATTGTGAGAGAGGTAATAGATGTTGAAGTTTTGATCTTCGAATGTGTGTTTTGGGGGTAAAAGAGCACACTGGCTCATGAAGCCAAATATATGTATATTTATTAATGCTAATATATAATTGGTCGATACAGACAACAATTGTCTAAGCCACAATTGAGTGATGTAGTATCGATCGTCGATGAGAGAGAGATATAATAAGCTAATAATTTCAACACTCCCCCTGCTTAACATATCTCGATAAATAAAACCAAAAAAAATGTTCAACTATACATCACAAATGGCATCCATGAAGTACATTTAATGCAAATAACTATATGTAAAATACTACTTGAGTGATAAGAATAACATAATAAAGAAAATAAAAGTTTTTTTGAAAGAGAAAAAAAAGTTAGTTATGTAAGCCCATTTTTGCGATCAACATTTCAAGTCTGGGTCACGCAAGTGGCTTGGTTAATACATCAGCGATCATTTCATCTGTCGCTATATAAATGATATCTATCACCTTTGATTCAACTTTCTCTCAAATAAAGTGGTGCTGAATGTCAATATGCTTTGATTGAGTGTGATTAATTGGGTTTTTGGCGAGGGCAATTGCTGATTGGTTGTCTTTAAATAGGTTGTCGCACAATTCGGTAAATATCCTAGCTCATCCAATAGGGTGTGTAGCCAAATGGCTTCTCTCGTCGCATGTGCTAATACTATATATTCTGCTTCAGTTGTTGATAGGGCAATGGTTGGTTGGCACTTGCTTGACCAGCTGATGGCTCCCCCTGATAGGTTGAAAATATACCCTGTGGTTGATTGTTGTGTATTAATGTCTCCTCCCCAGTTGACATCACTGAAACTGATCAGTTTTAGATCCTGATCACATCCAAGGCACAGCTTATAATTAGCTGTTCCTTTAATATATCTTAATAATCATTTGAGGGCATGGTGATGTTCTTGCATTGGATTGGCCGAAAATTAACTGATGATGCTAACAGCAGCAGCTAGATCAGGTCTCGTCCTGATCATCAGGTACATTATGCTACCAATCATTTGTCTAAATAGATTTTAGTCTGCAGATTTTCCCCCTTCAGCTTTGAGTTGAATGGATGGATCAAGGGGTGTACTGATTGGCTTGGCATCCATCATGTTAAACCTTGTAATGATTTGATTGGCAAAGTGACTTTGATCAATTGTGATTGTGTGTGTTTTTCGGTTGCACATGACTCAAATATCTAGAAAATGTTTAATTTCACCACAGTCCATCATATCAAATGCATTGCTAAGTTCTACCTTGAATTTGTTCATTGTTTCCATCAAATCAGCCAGAATTAGTAGATCGTTGACATATATAGCAATAATTATCAGCAATTGATTATCTTGTCTTTTTCTTAGATAAATACTGTGATCCGATTGTAGTCTTGTAAAATTTGATTGGCTGAAGTAGTTGTCAATCTTCTGATTCCACATATATGGTGATTGCTTTAGTTCATACAATGATTGATTGAGCTTACACACAGCTCTTGGTAATAGCTCCGATTGGTCAATTCCTTCAGGTACCATCATATAGATCTCCTCATCAAGATCGCCATTCAGGAACGCAGTTTTTACATCCATTTGGTGAATTTCTAAGTTTAGGGTTGCATTGATCAATAAAAGTGCTCTGATTGATGTGAATTTCGCCATGGGAGCAAATGTTTTATCATAATCAATTCCTTGCTGTTATGAATATCCCTTGGCAACTAATCTCGCCTTGTACCTGGCAATCGATCCATCAGTGTTGAACTTCTTTTTAAATACCTATCTATATCCAATCAGCTTATATCCCACAGGCACCTCAGGTACAATTGTCTATGTGTCATTATTCTTAAGTGATTTAAGCTCTTGATTGATCACTTCCTGCCAAAGCTTTGCATTAGGCAGGGAAATTGCTTCCTTGTAGGTCATTGAGTCATTGGTCAATTTAATTAAATTAGCTTCTGGCATGCAATCTTACCAAATTTGTAGAGCTTTAGTGTCGATCAATTGTTCGATTGGCTCCCAGGTATTGTCATCATCATCGTTATAGCCTAGCCATTTTACTAGATATTGCCTTTTTTCATCAATCTTGCATTCTCTGATGATTGCTTCAATGACATATTCTTAATCTTCTAGGTTGACGATTGTTGGGGATTTTAATATAATAGATTCATCAAATGTGATGTCATGGCTGATCTCTATCTTCCTATTAGTTGGATCCCAGAGCTTGTATGCCTTTTTTTCGTCATGATAGCCAATCATTTTAAGCTTTTTGGATCAGGGTGTCAGTTTCAACCTTTTTCCTTTATGAATATGCATATATACATCAGCCCATATAATGCGTAAGTTACTGATATCAGGCTTGTGACCATGCCATAATTCAAATGGTGAAGCACTCTCCTTATTGGCTTGCATTGGCAATCAGTTGCGTAAATATGTAGCATTTGCAGCAAGTTCAGCCCAAAGTTTGTCAGGTATATTGGCAGTGATTTTAACAGCCTAGATCGACTTTATCAATGTCTGGTTATATCATTCGGCAACACCGTTTTGTTGCAGCATATCCAGCATTGTCATTTTATAATGAATTCTATTTTTAATTAAAAATTCATGCATCTTGGTGTTTATATACTCTCCCCCTCCATCAGACTGGAGAATCTTCAGTTTTTGGCCTGATTGCATTTCGGTGAATACCTTGAATGTCCGGAATCAATCAAATGTATCACTTTTGTTGTCAATAAAATATATTGTAATGTAGCAAGTAGCGTCATTTATAAATGTTAATATATATTTCGCTCCATTAACTAATAGTGTGGGTATCGGCCCATATAGATCTGAGTATACCCTTCCGATAGGCTCCATCGATCGATTTTTTGTGTGTCCAAAAGGCTTGCAGTGCAACTTTGCATATTTACACCCAGTGCATATTTCGATTTGTGCAGTTGACAGCCACACATCTCCGAGCCCTATAACAAATTTGTTGATTGATTGCAGAGTATTTCAGCCCGGATAGCCCAGCTGGTGATGCCATAATGTATAGTTATCAATCTTGGAATCGGCGATGTTTGCTTCTAGCTCTGGTGATGTCGATAAATGAAATAGGTTGCCATCGGCTTGTTCGATTTTGATTTCCTCATGATCCGCACCGATTTTAATTACTGATCCATTGCTTTTGAAGGTTATATCATTTCCATCATATGTCAACACCCATACAGATATTAAATTTCTGGTAATTTCTAGTACATATAAAATGTCCTGTAATTTCAGCTTGTCGTTGAGCTCAATTGTCCCAACGTGCATGGTGCATAGCTTCTTGTTCCCTGCACATGTGACCAAGCCGTCGTGCTCAGCCACTATCTTGAAAATCTCCCATTAGTTGAACATATATTGCATGGCACCTAAATTGATGATGGCGCCAATTACTAGATTTGCTTCAGCTCTCGGTTTAGCCTTTTCTTTTTCTGTTTTTACTCAATCATTGAATTTGTTGTATTGGAATATTCTGTATTCTCCCTCACAGATATAACATTTCCGAGGATATCACTGAAAATTTCTGCCTCAATGGGCTCCACAATCACTGCCTTAGTTACCTCTGTCATTATAATAACCTTCTCGATTGTTTTCATTATCATTGTTATAGCCTTAGCCTTGTCTGGTGCTTCCGCTTTAGTTGCTGTGACTGCTGCCTCGATAGCCGCTTTAGTAGCTACCTTGGTCTGTCACGTGGGCTTCATCGCGTCTCTACTTACTATCTGGGTCGAACCTGATACATGTGAGTTGTAAAGCCTCCAGCATTGTCAGCATATTCTCCCACACAAGTATTAATTCTCGGTATCTGGGGCTTAGACCCCAGAGATATTGTGGTATAGCTTCTGTATTGGTCATGTCTTTGATTTGCGCCATAATTCGATTGAACACATCATTATATTCTTCGATCAATCCTTTTTGCTTCATTATCGCAAGCTTATTGCACATTTATAACAATTATTCTATTGGTGCATATTTTTGCATCAAAGCCTCTTTAAGCTCATTCTATGAATCAAATTCTCCTGATGTGTTTACATGCCTCCGTAGCCACATTCTAGCATTGCCTGTAATTTTACTGATTGCTGTGTTAACTTTCTTCTTTTATACTGATAGATCAGCACTGGTGATAAATTGCTCTATAGTATCAAAGTAATCAAACAATCTGGGTGTGCCTCCTGACCCATTAAATTTGTTGATTGATCTTAGGTACTCCTTCGCCAGATCATTAAGCTTTGTTGATGTTATTGGTAATAGTGATTGTGTTTGTATTTGTAGCATGTTGCCTTCTGTAGCTGCATTCTGATTGGTTGGCACACTGGGTGATGTATTTGTTTTGTCGATTTTTGTCATCAATTCGCCCAATAAGGTTGCTAGCATGTCTAATTTATCTTTCTGATTTCTGATCATTGTAGCTATTTATTCCTGTTAATCGAGACTAAATTCTATATTGCTCTGATGATTGCTATCCAATTCTTCGTCATCATCATCAGAGGGTTGATATCTGTTGTCTGTTTTTGATTTAGACTACAATCTTGTCGATCTTGTTGCTAACGACGATATGTATAGATTGTCTATTTCATTGTGTCGCATCGTTAAATACTATGTCATTATGTGTTGTTTATTATATTACTTTATCATAGTATCATTTGTTGTGTTGTTTATCGTGTTGTTTGACGCATTGTTTATAATGTTAAATAAATGCTTACTGTAATTGCAGTTATAATTGCTATGATTACGTAGATCTCAGATTGTCGAGCTGCAATTCGAGCAGCTCAGGGCTTATAACCTGTTGAAGTTTTGATCTTTGAATATGTGTTTTAGGGGTAAAAGAGCACACTGGCTCATGAAGCTAAATATGCATGTATTTATTAATACTAATATATAATTGGTCGATATAGACAATGATTATCTAAGCCATGATTGAGTGATATAGCATCGATTGTCGATGAGAGAGAGATATAATAAGCTAATAATTTTAATAATAGATTCTCTTATTTTACTATAGTTACTATCAGAAAAGTTAGGTGTAATGAATTTTTCTTCCTTAGAGCTAGAGCTGTTTGGTGATCTTCTTTATATGAAAAGCAGAGGTGTCCTTCAGTGATCTATCTTAAACAATACTGTCTTTTATTATAGATGCACTGTTGTTACTTGAAGAGATAGTTTGGTCTTGCTTAAATGAAGATATGGGAGTTAGTCTTTTAATAACTCTCCTGCCAGTCAGTACCAAGATGTAACAAATGTACTAATAATCAGTTGTTCTATATTGAGAATGTACCAAGTGAAAATACTTAGAATTATAGATGCAATATCTCTCTTTGTATATCCTTACTACCAGCTACATATTGTACTATTCAGGCTTTACTATAACTGATATTGAGATATTTCAAAACTCTGTACAAACTGATTTATTTAGATAGAAATAGAAGGGGTATTTATATAAATTTGAAAGAACTGAAAGAACAATTAAGAAAGAACTTTACTACAAGTATAACTTGATAACTGCAAATGACATTCTATCAATAAAAATGAGATTGGTTGCTAAAAACTATATTTGTCACTGGTGGTGAGATTGCTCATTAGAAATAAAGTTTGTTAATAAAAATGATACTAACTAAAAATGGAAGGGGATGGGAGGTTGTAGTAACTCCAAATCAAGTATAGTACCAAATTTGCAGAAATTAGGCAAGTTGGGGATCAGCCATCACATTATCTTTAGATGTCATGTAGATGAAGATGAATGTCAAGAATGATGATAAAAGAAATATAACTGCTATTTTCTTAAAAAAAAAAAAAAAAAAAAAAAATAGTCTGTCTTCAAAAATAATAACCCATATATAAGTTATGGTAGCATTTAACTATTAAATCAGAATGTTGCTTTTTAGTAGGAATTTTTTATTTTTATTTAGTATGATTTTTATTATTATGGTTTATTTAGCAACTCTATATTGTAAACAATACTAACAATAATATATTACAGTTTATTTATTAGTGTCAATGTATTTGATTTGACATTCCTTCAAAACAGCCTTACATCTTCCCAAATGGCTTGATATTGTATGAAGAAATACTTGCTTCAACATCAAAAAGCAGCAAACAGTGGGGTCATTCTTGGCACTTGGATTAGTCTCTAGCCTTCACGCAGAACCCGTTTGAATCAATTCAAATCCGGAGAAATAAATTCATAGAAAATCCAAAATAAATCCAAATAAAAA